>JAQFVV010002710.1:0-20565 GCA_028023455.1 Epiperipatus broadwayi | reverse complement strand
GTTAGATATATATATATCTTGCAGTGCCCTTTCATATATGATATTTCAATTAAAATTAGTTACACCAGCGTGCCATAATATCTAACCCCGTCAAAGGCATAGATATGCCTTTGCGTAAAAGCCATATACAGAGCTAATAACTAATAGCGCGCCTAGTAAATTGCCATACAGTCAGTCTATGATAGCCGTTAGTCATAGTGGTGTCGTTGTCATTTAGCACAAGAAGCGGCAGTTAAAAATGCTTCAGGCGGTACAATTTGGCTCATCACGTTCTGCCATGAAACAGTACTCATTAGTGCGATATTTTCTCACCAAGCAAACTTCTTTCTACTGATCTTTTCGTAGTCTGGGAAATGAAACAGATATTACCGTCCTTTATCCGGTCCTCCGTGTCTCCCATAGTATCATCTACGCCGCAAACACCTCCAGTAATACATGCAGCTGTATCCACCTCAGCTCGCGTGCTCCGCACAGCCAGAGAGCACAGCTCATACAATCGCGTAACCGCTAGTGCCTACATATAGTTATATATATGGACTCAGTTTTATATATATTCAAACAATTATATGTTTATTATCACACATACCAGCACCTGTAAATGTTAGTGATATTGATTTTTGTATGGGTATATTGCAGCATTTACATAAATATTATATTATATAAGGGTTGTTTGTTTAGAAAGTTGGCCAAATATCCTTTAATAAATTTAGCTTAAGTAAATTAAATCACATGCGAAATTCACAGATTAGTAATAAGATTTCTATGTAATAATTCGCAGGTGGTTTCAGATAGTCCTTAGGTTATTGACAATATTTTGAAATCATTCATTTGGATTGTAATGAATTTCTATTTCCCAGATCAAACCAGTAAAAAATTTTGGCAAAAAGATAAGAAAAAGAGAGATTAGAATCCAAAAAGGCAGACTGCTGTAAAACTTAGAAAAAATTTGAATTGTACTTTAAAATCGATAGTCACTGGTTTGTTGTCTTGGGAATATAGATATCACAGATTTTTGGTTAGAATAAACTGCAGGTGGATCCTGTAGTCCCTGGGTAATTGACTTTGTTCTGGAATTCATTCATTACGATTGTAATGAATTTCTTTTCCAGATCAGACCAGTGATAGTTTAAACAGCAAAATAAGAAAGATAAATATAAAAAAAAAGAGACCTAAAGGCAAAAAGCTTAGAAGTCTAAATGATATTTTAAAAATAGATGGTCGTGGCCTTTGATCTGGGAAATATAAATATTGCAGATTTTTCCTGAAGAGGGCTCACTCTTTAGTTTTTTTTCCGAAAATTGTTGAGAAAACCAAAATCCAAAAATGATCGAGTAGACCAATATATTTACTGGCTCCGAAGGCCAGAATGGACTCTCTATCCTCTAAACATCTTTGAATAGACTTTCAATTAATCTGCATGGAGAATAAGAAGAAAATTTAACCTATCTGAAAGGCCACTGGAGATCATGACGCTGTCAGACGCCATTCTAACCACTATCATTGATGTACGCTTCAAGTCCACTCAAGGAAGCAGAGAGAGATGGAAATCATTTTAAAAGGAGTTGCGGTATGAACTTTAATAAATTCTTATATCATTTTAAAAAAAGAACGTTCTATATAATTGATAATGAAAACTATTTCAATTTTACCCTCTTATAAAAGAAACTATCGATTTGTGACTTTGTATATAATGTAGAAAAGAAAAAAAAATCACTTACTTTAATTTTCTAAACTGCTGAAATCTTTTATGAATTAAAAGATTTCATATTTTTTTTTTATACTTATTAAATGTCCGAAATTTATTTTCTTTAATTCTTTCTAACTAACAGTCTGCCTAATTTCCATAATTTTAATATTTTAAATGCATTTTGTTATGTTGATATGTGATAATATGCTCAGATTTCGAAACAATGAAACTAAGTAATTTATAAAGAAGATAATTTTAATCTTCACTTAGATATTTTTAAAAAACGTTGTTTATTTTATTAAATCATTGTTTCGAAATTATAATATTGGTAATAAACGAATGCGCTAACCACTCGTTATTATCATAATTATATATACATTGTAGAATCGTATTTTAAGATTTGCTTAACCGATCTTATATCATAACCTTTGACATTTATTAGTTGGAAGGGGATATATATTGCCTAGAGATGATAAAGTATATTCGCTAATGTTTGTATTAAGTCCCATCGAATATACTTGCCCTCCTTAATTAAGAATATTTATATGCAGATTTAGAATCTTAATTAGATTATTTTCATATCGTTTAACCCCATTTTATTAGCATACTTTTATTGCTAATTTTAAAGAACAGTTTGAATTAGTTTGACAGATAAGAGCTATCTGTTTTAGGCGCAATTAATTATGTGCATGTTTATTGCTATATATATACATTGCGGGTGTGTTTTTATACATTACACTTATATGTGTTACGTTTTGCTGCCTCTGACAAGGGTTCACGGTAACAAACCTCTTCCGATCTCCTTTATTTAGTTCGGGTTAAGGCTATCTTCATTAGAACTGGGGGCGTGAGGACCCAGATTATTTTCCATAAAGCCAATCCGACTTCCTGGACTTTGTTTCACATACCAATGGCAGCAAACCGTCGGTCACAGAGCAACCGAGCATTTGATGCTGAAACTCTGGAAGAATCACACACTCGCACTGCAAGTTTAATTGTTTAATATTTTTATAGCGCCATAGCGCATATATGTGGACCTAATGGTAACCAGTTCTTTTCCCCATAGTAATTAATCTTTCAGCTTTAGACTGAAGTTTGAATCTAGTTATCAGTTTGAATCTGCATGATTCTGAGTCGATTTAGTTGCTCAGTTAATTAGTATATATAACAGTCTTTAAAACTGGCTGTACTCATCATCATCTCTACTAAAATATCAAATTCTCACTTAAGCAAGTCCAGTTCACAAAATGAGCATATTAAATAATTAGGCATGACTTCTATCACTCCCAAACACATGTAAAGTAGTATGTTTAAAAGAGAACAGATGTACTTGGTAACAATTCCAACCATTGTAACATGCTTGCCTGCCTTAAATACTCGTGAAAATTGTACAATTCCTGCCATTATGATATTCTTTGTTAGACTATTTTGTTATTATTTTAATAAATCTTTTTTAATATAGACTGTTGTATATTTTTCTTGCTCAGCCTCTAAATCAAACCAAACCACAGTATCTTATCCAATCCATAATATTTTTATCCCATCCACAGTGTATTTTTAAATGTCACATTTCATTACTCCAATTTCTTAATGAGTTTATATGCTATATGTATATGTCTAAGTATATAAGATTAATAGAGTGTCTAGTGTTATAATTATCACTTATTTAGTTAGTTAGTAATGACCTTAAGTCTCATGTTTCTCCCTGTTCTATGCCGGCTCGCGGTTAAATGAGAACTGAGTGTAGCCCAGGAATGTCACTCATAAGGTGTTAAATTTGGAGTACTGGCAGATGAGTTGGAGTTTGGTCGGATTAGAGGTCTCAACCACCTCAATACGGTCAGCTTTGGTATATTTTGCTTGGGCTCTGAATTTTGTTGCATGAGTGTACGGATCTGACTGTTACAGTATTGGAAATCATTTATCTTCTCACATGTATGTGGTCATGTGTATCAGTAATATAAAATGAATTGGATAGCTGTGGGGAATTTGAGTCTTGAGTTCAAGTTCATTATATATATATACACACACAACACGCATAGGCATTGTTTGATAGGTGGACAGAAAATTACATATATAAGCATATACATAAAATATAAGTTTTCTGCAGAAAACTAACAATTTTGGATAAGGCACAAAACTTAATCAACATATTTGTATTATTATTTAATCCATCACATGAGTTATTATAGCATTTAATATTTTTACATTCATTAAAAACAATGCCATCGAACTCAATCACATGCGCAAATAGTAACAAGAAAGAAAGCTAATAAAATTCCTTTAATATATTATAATTTCAGTAAATGTATATAGATAAGCAAGCACTTGATTTTAAATTATAACTATGGTTTTACTTACCCCACTTCATGCTTTTTCTTCTACGCAGACAATTTTTAACTTACAGTTCTAGAATTCATTAATCCAGATCTGGAGTCAAATTTCTCCTTGGCCGATATGCAAACAAATTATTTTGCCAATGGGATAAAAAAAAATTCGTATTCATATGCGACCAAACCTGATATTGATTTTTTTTAAAAAAAAATGAGAATAATAATTTGGAGAAGACTCCGTACGGTATTTCTAAATATTTTGGCTAATTAGAAAAGTTAAAACAAGTTTCGTTACAAACATGTAGTAAAAATTTAGCAGGAAATAATTCATTTTCATTTGTATAACATTAATGGATAAATGATAAATACAAAAATAACTTCGAGAAAAAAAAAAAAGCTCTTCTTGAGAGAGTGGAGATTTATTTACAGACCTTAAAACAAATATAGATTTATAGACTGCTATTTTAAATAATGAAATAAAAGATCAACCAACATTAAAAGTATATTAGATAATTCATTTTATCTCACAACAGAATCATGTTATAAGTAGTTGTTTCAGTTTGGAATAGATAACTCTTAACTAGGCCAAAAGATTTAGGAATCGATATCTTGCTGAGAAAAGAGGGATGGGAATTTATATTTATAGCCAAATGGAAATGTTGTGTTCTACTCAGTAAATAGTAGATATAAAAAAAAAAGAGGAATAAAATGTTTTAAAAGCTCATTATAAAGCAAAGGTCTCTCCAATATCCCCTCATAAAGGAACATTAAAGAAAAAGGCAGCACTTATCAGGCTTTAAATATTTGAGCATTTTTTCATCGTTGTTTTACTCTCCAGTTAAAAGCAGATCGATACACCAATATTAGATAGTTAGTTGGAATCGTTATGGATAGACTATATAAAGAAAAAAACAAATTTATTGAAACAAAAAAATCAAATTTATTCAGTCTTGATTTGAACCTAAATCATAAACTTGATAGACAGATGGAGGACTTTTCCACAATATGGAACAAACAAATGACGGACCATATCATAATACTTTTTTTAAAATACTGGTCTATATAATATTTGGAACATTTATAAATTTTGTGTCCTATTTATAAATCATTAATTTATGTTATAAATTATCCAGTCTGGAATTCTAAATCATTAGCTCCAAAAACACACACACAAAAAAATGTGGCTATTAAAGCTTTTCGACCATTTATATACTTTTTCATTAATAAAAACATTTCCACAATAATAATAAAAATCTATTCATGAAAAGAAATCCTTACTGTTATTTATTTACTCATATTAAATCTAATAAGAGAGATTACGTACAAATATCTTTCAGTCATCTTCCTTAAGATTTCTTGAATATTTGTACAGAAGATAATGATTATTCTATAATCCCATTCGCACAAAGAAGTTAATCAATAAACCTACCTATACTTTCAATATGAGTATTTTCCTTATTTAAAATGCAGTCTGCTCAGCTCAAATACAATAAAAAGTTATAAATCGATGAATGATGCATTATATGGGGAAATGAATAAAAAAAGAAGTGATGAGAAGATTTATACTTTACAGATGATTTTTTTTTTATCACACTTTGTCCTCTTTTAGTTAGTTGCCCCCCCCCCCCCGTATGTCATTATAATGTTCCACTAGTTTTATACTCATCAATGTACTTTCAAACTTGATACTAGAAATGTTTCTAATTCAGATAATACTTCAGCTATTTTTTTTTAAAATTGCGCCTTCCAAACTTACCTTAGTACTCAGACATCTTTTTGAGTTTCTTTTTTTAAATAGAATTTTGGACTTTTCCTTGACCGTTAAAAATTGCTCATATTCAATTCATTTTCAAAAGAATAATAAATCAATTGCTTCTAATAATTATTTTATTATCTTTATATTTTTAAAGTTATTAAAAAAAGTAATACATTTACAACTTCTACATCTTAAAAAAAATCAGGCTAAATAGGCAACAAACAGAATACATGGCTTTTGAAAATCTTTTTACTCACGATCTTGAAGAGACTCTAGCAGCTTTTATATATATATATTTTCAAAACTTTTGACTGAATCTGTCATATATCATTTTTAACAAGCTTCTTTCATGTAATCTATTTTTGCATTTCACAAAATAGATATCAAGTTTTCTTTTTAACAATTATTTTTAATTTGTTTGCAGAAGGCTTATTTAATATCCCATAAATGATGGAGTATCTCAAATCTTTGCTATTTCTTCAATTCCTTTTTTTTTTTCATTTACACAAATGATTTTCATTCCTCTATATTAAATACATTGTTTATCTGAAAAAAAAAAACAAATCTCTACAGTAAAACTTTTTTTTTCAAACACTCATATCTAATCACAGAATTTCTCAGCTTCTTCATTAAAAGCTAATGTAAAAAATATTCATTAAAGAAACATTCTTTCAAAATTCAATCACAATTCCCCCCTCTTTCTATATAAATAATAATAGGATGAGGGGTATTATACAGAAATAAATAAATAATTCTTTCTCATGAAGAAATTAATTCATAATTCTAAGTATTTATACCAGGTCTGATTATCCAAGAATGCACTAAATATAATGGTAAAGAACTATACATAAGGGTACTCAAAAATAACAGGAAGTTTGTAATAAAAAAATTGTATATTTATTTTTAGGTGTTGCAAATTGAATTACTTTAAAAAGTATAGTCTGTTTAATGCAATGCACCAATCTAAACCAGTTTGTCACTTTTCGAAGTAGTCCGAAAATATCTCTGTCATTCCCCCACCTTCCCTGTTCCTGCAAAAAAACAAAAAGACATCTTTTCTTTAAATTGCACAAAGTGAGATTGAGTGATTATGGCTGATAGATAAGCTGGGTCATGCTGAATTTAATTAAAAAGTGTTTCACACTCAAGGCTTTGAGAAATGACACTTTGTGGCAGCGGTGCTTGCCCTGTTTTCTTTGCCACAAAATGGGATATTTACATTTTTCTGCATCATGTAAATATTTTAGAACTTGCAATTAAAATGCCTGACCATTACAAACTAAATTTGAGAGAAAAATGTTGTTTGCATAAAAAAAAAAAAAAAATCAGCATTGTTTTGATTTCACTTGCATTCACTTTTTAGGGATGTGGTAAATTTAACATTTCAATTAAATTACTCATAAACTTGTGTTTTTATGAGATCAGCTTGTTTATAATCGCTTTTGAGCATTGCAATATGCCTAAATATTTATTTATTTATTTTTGTCATTACTTATATAACTGTATGGACTAGGCAGATTAGATGTTTAAAAGAATCAAGTCCTCTATGATGTGACATTATGGTTTTCTTAATGAATAATATTTCTGTAATGTAATTTTCACTACACCACTCATGCAAGATGGAGAATGGTTTCTAACCACTTTTAACATCTTGTGGAGGGATGTACAGTAATCTTAAACATATGATCAGAGACATGTAAAAGAGATCTATGATCCCCAAGTTGCCCATTGCGTGCTGAACCAGTACTTATCAGTTGGCCCAGACCACAATCTCTTACAGATATCTTTATTATTGTTCAGTAAATATAGATAGCAAATTACTACTGCTTAATTGATACGTATCAAATTTGCAGTCTTCACAATTTTGACACAAACTACTCGTTTATTAAATACATAATCTCTAGACTAATGAATGACTAATAAAAATTATTAATTATGGTTATTTATCTTATTTTTCTTCTTTGTTTGTTATTACTAAATCTTTTTTCTTTCTTTAATATTAGTTTTCGTCTCCAAATAAATGTTTACATTTTTTACGTAATAAATTGTATACGTGAATTGACGAAAAAAATAATAATCGTTTAATGTAGATATTATTTTGGCCAAATGCATTTGATACATTGCAGAATAATCATAACTAATAGTTGCTTATATCTATATATTATGGGTATAAGATTGAGATGGCCGTGTATATTGACAATTGCTTTGCCACGTACCCTATTTACTTTGCTTTTGAGCAAATAATTATTAATATGTACATGTAGGTAGAAAGATTAATGAAATACTTCATTTTTATTACGATAAAAAAAAATTATAATCTCTTACTTTTAAAGGGACAAAATGTATAGGTAAAATTAATAAGATCAAAAACTTGGATTTAGACCAACAACCAGTGAGATTTTTAGATAAATAGTGTCTAATTTCTCATTGCGAACTGTAATTTTGAGGTTTTCAAAATATTAAACAAAATAAAAAAGGACTGGTTTGGAACAATATTTGCTTTTCCCATTTATTTAATAAATACTTAAATATTTTAATTATAGGGGATTTAAACACAGATTTTCAGATATCCACTCCATCTTATACAATCGATACACATGACTACATACACGTGAAAAAGATAAATGATCTCCAATAGACGTATTTCGTACTGAACCAACGCTCATCAGTTCGTTCAGATCATCATTTCCCACCAACATATATAATCAGTGCTCAGTTTATATTAAGATAGCAAATCTTCAAACTTTAGTGGACAGATTTCAATTTTCTCCATCCTCCGACTCTTCAGTTATCCATATTATTGAAAATTTGATGATGGAATGCTCAAAGCCCTTATTGGTGCCAATATTGTTGTCAAATTCAGGTTGACTTTAAGTTATTCTGATCACTCATATGTAAGACCTTAATATATCCATTTAAATACACAGAAGAGAGGTGGGTAGAATTCAGGCTGAATCTATAATACGTGTGTATGGGTTGTATAAGAGATGGAGTGGTTAGCTAAAAGGAGTTTGAAAGTCTGTATTCAAATCCCCTCTAATTACATCTACAGTTCAGTATATATCTTATGCTTGTATTCAAATATTAAAATACTTTAAATAAATGATATAGCTTTTGAAAATAAATTTTTACTACAAAACCACTTTACTTACAGACTTTATAAATATATATATATTGTAATGGAATGTATCTTTATATGATCTCAAATGAAAATAAACATATGAACTTTTGCAACAATAATCATTAGTTAACCAGGCTCCTAACTTTGAGGCACCAAATGTAATGGAATGTAAATGCTGCATTCCATTTAAATTGAAGAAAGAAGGCTCCAAACATTGGGAAAGCCAAATGTAATGGAAACTATATGATATGTATATAAACATATCATGCTGACCACATTGTCATGTCAAATGTAATGGAAAATATCTTTATTATACCAATCACCAGTTAACTAGGTCCCACAGTTTGTGGTGCCAAATGTAATGGACAATATATCATATAAACATATTATAAATCAAACATATTATAAATCAAATGTAATGGAACGTCAATATGTTAGAAGAAAATAATGTTTCAAACATTGGATGAAAAATGTAATGGAATATATGTAATCTAAATAAATCCAATTGTTAAGAAAGCCTAATATAATAGATTGTATGATTTAAATGAAGAAAGACAAAATTATCCCAGTTATATTTAAATAAATTGTTTATATGCCCTTCCAACTAGCTATACATGAAATAAATTTAAAATCATATAGAGCAATGAGATCTATCCTTATAATTTATTTTCAAGGTTGATATGACTAACTAATCAAATATATATCAGAAACAAAGGGAATTCTATTAAATCCAATATACACATCTATTATGTAAATTTATGTATATCTAAACATATCAATGAATAATAATATGTGTAAGTGGCCTAAAGACTAAACAATAAGTGAAATATGAAGTTATCCTCTATTAAATTCTGAATTCAATTAATTTCATAATGACTCTGGCATTAAAAGAAAAATAAGAATAAAATATTAATACGCTTTCTAATAAATTACAAAGGCATTATCTATAAAACAAATAGTACATCCTTTATTTCTATATTATGATTTAATTTTAGGTAGTATCAATGTTTTAAATAAGTTTTAAATACAAACCCAAATAATAAATATACATATATACTTACAATAAGTATATATATTAAATAGATAAAGACATATCTGTGCTTAACAAGTAGGTATTAATATAAATACAAATCCATATTTATATTTTTCAGATATTCAAAATAAAAATAATAAAAAAATATTATATACAGCAAATATATATAAATTATTGTTTTGGTCTGCATAAGAATTATTATATGAAGTTAAAAAAATGGAAATACATAAATTAATAATAAAACAATTTTTATAATAAAAATTTGCGAATATAAATTTATTTATTAAAATATACATAACAACTCATATGCAACCCAAACTTATAAGCCATACTTTAAGATTTTAAATTACTTAAGTGTTAATTTTGACACCTGTTAAACGTTTATTGCTCCTAGAAAACAAGACGCTTGAATTGAATATTTATAAAAACGTTATATTTTTATAATGAAAAATAAAAGTAAACAAAAATATCGATCTCAAAAATATATTTATATATCATTTATACATATAAAATTATTTACTACCTTTCAAAGTTCACTTATTTATTTTTCTTTCAAAAGTCAACTTATTCCATTGTTTTATTCCTTTATCCATTTAATATTAGAATGCATTCTAGAGCCAAATTGAATTGAAGAAATGTCATGTTAGAAAAAATTATTAGTTTCCAAATGCACATATATACTTTATTTTTCCTTTTTAAATTTCTCTCCTTAAAAAAAAAAAAATAATTGACATGTTGAATCCAATGTATTAATCACTTTTAGTTACCTCCAGATTATTATTAGATTGACCATTATAGATTCCAGATAGCTATATCAAATTTCGGTTTCAGACGCGATGAAATTCATGTGTTGAAATTTGCTTAGTTTTTCTTTTTGAACTGCCTTGGAATGAATGAAAGAAAATGGTGCAGCCCCTTGGCTGCGAAATATATATATTAGCCAGTCATGTTTATGTATTGATTACAGAAATTTATCTTATTCCACTATTCTTAAGAATGGCAATTTCAAAGAAACAAAGTACAACAAATTTTTATCCTTTTGTTTGTTTAATCACTATCCTAATAATAATGGCTTCTTTTTTGTTGCTGTTGTTGTTCTCCATGTGCTAGCAAATGCTGTTTTGAAAACCATTGTTACACATGTTTTATTTTAAACAATTAACATTCAAAATATATATATATTAACCATATAAAAAAAAATATTAAATCGAAAATTTATTTGACAGCTTTTAAAATATATGTATATATACATAAATAATAACATTACATTTTTTTTAATAATCACCACAAATAAAATAATCTTTTTTTATAATCAACAATTTATATGCCCTTATTTATTTATAATAATTAGAACATTTATGTATTACTATTAAACATCTCACCATTAAGAATAATAATAATAACAATAGTTAAATATTCACAATGATGTACCATCAACAAATAAATAAAATAATAACTCCAAACAACTATAACTAATAACCATAAACGATAATAATACTCCATATATATAAACATCAAATCAAAGAGATTTTTTTAAATAACAACAAATGATTTTTAAAATATAGATAGATTTATCGATATTTACAATATATATATATATATCTTTCTTATATTTCTAAAAAAATTATTCTATGCAAAATATACACAATTATATTTTTCTCATTAAAGCCTTATCTTCATCAAGGGAAGTAGTTATGCCATCACCAAAACATTAGTTAAAATTAAAATTTTAATTAATAATTTGTTAAGCGTGTACTCATTACCTAAGTAATATATACTCATTACCTAAGTAATATATATTAAGGCTATATATAACCTTAAGACTATATGCCAAGATCCGACAGTAGGGACCTCTACATTGTCTAGCCTGGGAATATCTGCCGGGAGGGTGAAAGTCACTACCTTCACATGGACCTCGCCATGAAGGGCTACTGCACCCCTTGATGAATTATTTGATAGGTCAGTGTTGATTTGCACTCACTATCATTATGTTTCATTTGTTAGCTTTAAATTTAGTGCATTTGTAAAGCGGTTGATCTGTTTTGAGCCATGCCTTTTTTTGTAACATTGATGGAGTTATTTTGTGGGCATGGGTCTGCCCTCCCCTCTTTTTCTTCAGGAGTGGCTGGTTGTAGACATTAGGTATCTGGTTTATGGTGTGGGCTGTTAACAATTTTGCCACTGCCCAGAACACTTGCCGGTGCGCTACATGGTCAAAGTTGGTGCTATTCCTGCTCTGGTTGGCTGCTGTGTCCCCTGATAGGCTGGTTTTGGGCAGAGTTGATCTGGCTCTTTACTTATTACTTCTTAGTTTTTACCCAAGTTGGCTTTCCAATTTTGGGCAGGTAGACCAATTGTGGTCCCTGCTCATTTGGACTGCTAATTGGGAGGCAGAGGTATTCAGAATGGTCTTGACAGGGCTTGGCTGTGGTTCGAGAGTTTATTGCTTGGTGAACTTGGGCCTTGGACCTCACTGCCTGTTGTGGGGATTGCACAAAGCTGGACTTCACCTATTCAGCTGAAGCATTTGAGTCTTCACTTTGGACTCCATGGGTGGGACCATTGGGTGATGGTTAACTTCTCGACAGCTGGGCCATATGGATCCACGTACAGATACAGATTAATCACATTACAGCAATTTTTATGGATGTAATTATTTTTAAACATATGTACATTTTACCTTGTTACATTGAATCACTGTGTAATCCTCAATGGGTAAGTGTACCCCAAATTTTTGTAATCTTTTATTAATAAAGGTTACTTTGAGAAAAAAAGATTAACGACTTTAACTTAAAAGACAAGAGTACGCGCTTAATAAATTACAACTTTAAATTATCTTAAAAGATTTCTAATTATAAGAGCTTCACACTGACTCACTGTAAATCGAAAGATCTTGCCTATGGTAGCTTGTATAGAAATTGTGGGCTTAATCAGTGAAGTAGTTAATAGCTTCACATTCTCAAATCAAAATGCTTTAGATTCACCTATATAATTAAAAAGTAGTCAAAGATAAGAGTGGTCGCTCTTGTCTTTTAAAGCCATTAATCTTGTGTTAAGATGTGTAGAGGTCCCTACTGTTGCATCTAGGCACATAATCTTAAAATTATAGCCTTAATATATATTAATTTAAGATTTTATAAAATTATCAGAACCACAAATATAAAGAAAAGTTCCTGATGTAAGTCATTATATTAAACTATCTTGAAATTTTTCCAAGTTTCAGGTAGACTGTATTTTTCTTTCAGATATACTAGACATCCAATATTGATTAGTAAATGGAAATCTAGCTGTTATTAACCAAAGATTAATCTTATTAATCCAGTTTAATTTAGTTCATCAAAAGTTATATATTCCTATAAATATTGAGCTTATATATAAATTTCAATATTTAATAATTTATTAATTGAAAGCTATTTTTGATTAATTTAATTTTAGCGCATATAATGCCACGCTATTATATAATTCCAATCTTTAAAAATAAAAGTTTTTGATTGTACTACAGTTTATTGTAAAATTGTAACTCTGATAATATTCTTGTGCAAAACCCACAAATAATATAACAAAGAGCTATATATAATAAACAACAGATAAAATACAAACAAATAAAAATTTAAGTACTTATTCACTGAGAAATATTAAACGTATGTTTTAAAGCAGTGGACACTTAATTTATACCTAGTAAACAATTATTATCATCATTAGATATTTACTAAAAGGCAGGTTCCATATACAAAATCAAATCACATTTTCCAAGATTTTCTTTTCAAATACCTATATGTATTTTTCATCAAGTGAGTAATATAATGAATTACCAAAAAACTAACTATAATTCAAATACATTCATAATATATCTTACAGAATTATCAATACCATAAATAAAAAGATGGGTTTTTTTTCAGTGGTTATTATAAATAATCTGCTATATCAATAATTAAGAAATACCCATATTAAAAACTTTATGCTGGATTGTTATCAAAAACTAGAATTAATTGTTAAATGTCTTTAGAAAAAGTCGAACTTTATTTAAACTTTTCTATACAATATAAAACACACTTTTTCAAGCAGCATTATTCTCTCTCTTTCTGTTGTTGTTGGCCTGATCAGTGGAATTAAATTTGGTACCTTTAGATTTGTAAAATACTGAATTTAAGATGTTGCTCTAAATGGCTAGGCTATGATCATTCAATACAATTTTATATAAATTATCTATAAGAATCCTCTTGATTTCTCCATTTTTTCTCAAAGGCAAGTGTAATAAATGGTTTCAAAACAATATGAATGATCACATTAACTTAACTTATTGAGTTATTTGCAGCATTATGTGATCAGTTTCTATACATTTTATTTTTCTTTTCTGTTTAATATTCTTGCCTCTGTCCAATCAAAAATATATTCATTGATATATACATGGTCTGTTGTTTTAAAAACATTTGGTTTTCCCTCTTTAATATTTATTTTGAGTTCTTTTAAGTAGTTGGCAGATTTCACTAATTTATACCTTTCACACTGTCATGGTATTTTATAGATGCAGTTTTTATTTTCAGCACTTCCAGTTTGGGTTTTATAGCATTCCTTGTAGTAAGCTTTAGAAATCTGTTTTATATATTATTCTGATTGCAGATTTTGTTTAGTTTGTTGACTATCCTGATATATATTATATTTATTTATTTTTTTACTGTCTATTTAAGATTTTGTTAATGATAGCTGATAGATAAGTAATTTTTATCATAATTTTACAATAAACTGTTTTCTGAATAACCTTTTATTTTGATTTTTAGTGATAGTTTAACTCCAATTTTTGTGTTTCTTCCATGATTAGATGTATATGCTAAATATTTTCCTATGTATATATGTATTTTCTATATATAAATATATATATATATATATTATACCGGATACTCAATCTATTCTGATACAGGAGGGCGCCACCAGACCACTACGTGTCTGGAAAATTTGTTTACTGTGATCAGAATAGATGATGATGATGGTTTGCGCCGACTAGACCCAGGGAGAAACAAGAGATCTTAAATTGTTTAGACAATTGAGACAAAAGCAAAAAGACAAACGTCAGCCAAATTAAGTTTAAACATATTTCATAAATTTTATTATGAGAAAATAAATTATTAAATATAAGTTTATGACACAAGAGATGGAGGTTAACTCAGGCATGTACCAGACATACTAAAGGCAAAGCTATGACAGACTGACTGATCTTCTAATAAACAAATTTAAAAGGGAGGAAGCAAATTTCATTCAGCAGAGGATTCACCTAAACATTGGTTTTCACCTTCAGATATTTAAACCATATGCCCCTGAAATAGATCAAAGAACCCAGTGCCGATGAGCTTTCCGAGATCTAAGCATGGTCAGATCTCGGATGTCCTTATATCGGTATGAACTGCACCAATTACTATGTTTAAAATAACGGCGATTGATCCACCCCAAGAACAATCGAAAAATATCATTGAAATGAAGAAACAATTAAACTGGTGAATCCCAGCCAAACGATTGGCGAAAATTACTTTAAAATTAATAATTAATGGTCTCAATAAGAGACAAGTAAATGATTAGAAAAACAGTTGGTCTGCCCCAGCAATTAAAGAAAAGAAAATGAATTACAAACAAATTCTGAGTACACGCTCTGATAAATTTAAAGCATACGTAATAAATACAAAAATAAATCTATCGGAGAGTGCACATGAGTACGAGAATATTAAAAGTTGTAAACACTTTAGCAGAACGGAAGTATCGCTCACCTGCAATCTAAGAAAGGATAAATTTTATCTTCCTGCTGACGACTTATAAAATTACAAAGAAAAACACAATTCTAATTTCCGCTTTTAGAGATCTTAGAAACGAAATCTCCACCTGCGAAAATCAGACAATAAAGCCGTCAGCCAAAAGATTTTTGGAGGTTTAGCAAGAGGGCAAACATAGAGTATAAAATTAATTAATTATTAAATACTAAATAATTACAGGTAAGCATTTTAAAAGCATGACTGCCAAAGCATTTATAAAAATCTTACATAAAATAGAAAACTCACTCGTCACTCTCCAATAAACAAAACGGAAAGCAAATTAGAATCTTAAAACTAAGATTCTAAGACACACTATAAAATATTGAAAAACACAGCAAATATTAAATATGAGGCTATATTGATTTAAGAATACATATTTGTGGTTAGATTGAGCGGAGATTTAATGAGAACTAATTTACCCTGGGAAGAATAAAAAATGAAAATAATTACCTTTCGGTAAAAGCAATGTTCACGGAGAGTGCGCACTTTTAATTAAGTTCATTTTCAGGTTCTTTAGGCAGCAAAGTAGATGTAGAGAGGTTCCGGCTTCTTTTAGGTGTTCAAAGCATTACTGGAGCAAACTTGGAAGTCAGGGATCCGTCTTTTGTGGAGTTAGCAAGCCATTCGGGTGGTGATAACAAGTATAGAATTTGTCATTTTTGCCAGCGAAAGTCTCTAATAACAGCTGATGTCCTTTAATTAAGAAATTTAAATGTCCATGCTGCTATAACTTTTACGTGAGAAAACCACTTGTCTATCTCTCAAAAATGGATTAACTGACACTCCAAATTTTCGGGGCTATTTATACGATGCTCCATTTCCCACGAAACACTTTCCTTGTTGTTCAATTTCTTTGCCTTAGGCAGGGCAAATATTAATCTCCCGCTCAATCTATCTAGGAATTCTACCCAGGGTTTATTGAAATGAAAACAACAACATAAAAATCAAATCTCCGCTATCAAAATTGTTTACAATAATTAAAATAAAAGCAACAGGAATGCAATTAGCTAGCCAGCTTGTTTTTAAATCAAATGGATTTAAAAACAGGCGGTATATGAAAACTATTTTAAAATAAATCGATAAATATTTTTTTAAAAAATCCGTTTTACATATAAACGTGTGTATACTTGGATACACGCATTCTGTTTAAATAATAATGAAATTTAAACCTTACGTTTAATGAAACTTAAAAGCTTAGTAAATTTCTTTTTTTCGATAACGCAATTGAATCGGATTTCAATCAGGTTCAACTGCCTCAAAACATGATCAAAAAAAAAAAAACATTCCTGTAACTTTTTTTTTTTAAACTATAAACACTTTAAAATATCCTTAGAAATTCGGCCGAACGTTTGCCTCGCACTCATGAAAAACAAAACAATATTTCATTTGAATCAAAACCTTTCTCCATTCTCGTAATTCATTAACAAAAATTTTTTTATTTTTATTAAAAACAATCCGTCCGATTGCTAAATGCTGAACCCTTAACTCTTGTCCGGCGGTTCTTTTACTCCCTTTACTAACTTACTAAAATAAGTTCCTTTCCCTCTCCTATATTTTCTTAGCTTATATAATTTTCTCTTATCTCTCTCACGTTCTATTTTGTTTTCTACCTCATATGTCTGAAAATCTTTAGGCCTAGCAAAACACCTTTCTACTAAGTGTCCCCTTTTATTACTCGTACTATCAGCATTAGTATACGGAAAGAATTTATCGTCTACGAACTTTTTGAATGTTTGACCCAAAATCTTTCTGTATATGGCTTCTATTTCAACTTCAAAATCATATTTCTTAATCTTTTTTTAACTCTTTTCTTCTTTTCGAATTCATATTCAAAACAAATAGTTATTAAAACCAATTTATTTTTAGTTTCATGCGGAGACTCTTCTACCTGCTCTTCTGTTTTTACCTTATAACTTTCTTCTATTGCTTTATTTACATTTACTAAATTTTCCACCACACTTTCTACTTGTAACCCATCTGTGCTTATTTCTAACTTTATTTCCACCTTCTCTGTCTTAACACTATCCTGTGCTACTTCAATTTCTATATCTTTTATGACATCTACTTCCTGACTTTCTTCTACTTCTCCCATTATTTCTCATCTCATTTCTTTCATTTCTTCCTTTATAGCCTGCTGGCCCTGTTTAACTTCACTAATTTCTTTCTTCATTGCCTGTTGGCCCTGCTTAATTTCCTCCATGTCTATTACCAACTTCATCAACATCTTCATCATCATCTGTGACTCACTCTCTTCTTTTTCTACAATTTGAGGGTTTTTGAATGAGACAGGACTTTCTTCTACCAATGCCGCCCTGTCGCTTTCTTCGGTGACTTCCATTTTCGACACAAATTAAATTCGCAATACTAACTTCTTAAAAGAAGATCTAAAATCTAATAGCAAATAAACCGCTATTTACTGTTTTCTATAAATTATTTCAAAACAAAGACAAACTATATTTAACTCCTGAACTAAAATTACTCCGATAGACTTTTCGAAAATACGCTTTTACAGTTGATAAATTATTTCATTAAAAAGAAAGACGAACCCCATTCTACCCAAACTGCTCCAAAATACATGCAATAATTATCAAAACCGAACCTCCACCTACTAGATCTTGCCTCTTACACCTGAAATCTTTCTCAACTGTCTAAACAAAATCTCACATGAGTTTGAAGACTCGAAGCCTCACGTTGGTAGCACTAAAAATTCTTATCCTATATACCGGATACTCAATCTATTCTGAAACAGAGGGCGCCACCAGACCACTATGTGTCTGGAAAATTTGTTTACTGTGATCAGAATAGATGATGATGATGGTTTGCGCCGACTAGACCCAGGGAGAAACAAGAGATCTTAAATTGTTTAGACAATTGAGACAAAAGCACAAAGACAAACGTCAGCCAAATTAAGTTTAAACATATTTCATAAATTTTATTATGAGAAAATAAATTATTAAATATAAGTTTATGACACAAGAGATGGAGGTTAACTCAGGCATGTACCAGACATACTAAAGGCAAAGCCATGACAGACTGACTGATCTTCTAATAAATAAATGTAAAAGGGATGAAGCAAATTTCATTCAGCAGAGGATTCACCTAAACATTGGTCTTCACCTTCAGATATTTAAACCCTATGCCCCTGAAATAGATCAAAGAACCCAGTGCCGATGAGCTTTTCGAGATCTAAACATGGTCAGATCTTGAATGTCCTTATATCGGTATGAACTGCACCAATTACTACGTTTAAAATAACGGTGATTGATCCACCCCAAGAACAATCGAAAAATATCATTGAAATGAAGAAACAATTAAACTGGTGAATCCCAGCCAAACGATTGGCAAAAATTACTTTAAAATTAATAATTAATGGTCTCAATAAGAGACAAGTAAATGATTAGAAAAACAGTTACGTCTGCCCCAGCAATTAAAGAAAAGAAAATGAATTACAAACAAATTCTGAGTACACGCTCTGATAAATTTAAAGCATACGTAATAAATACAAAAATAAATCTATCGGAGAGTGCACATGAGTACGAGAATATTAAAAGTTGTAAACACTTTAGCAGAACGAAAGTATCGCTCACCTGTAATTTAAGAAAGGATAAATTTTATCTTCCTGCTGATGACTTATAAAATTACAAAGAAAAACACAATTCTAATTTCCACTTTTAGAGATCTTAGAAATGAAATCTCCACCTGCGAAAATCAGACAATAAAGCCATCAGCCAAAAGATTTTTGGAGGTTTAGCAAGAGGGCAAACATAGAGTATAAAATTAATTAATTATTAAATACTAAATAATTACAGGTAAGCATTTTAAAAGCATGACTGCCAAAGCATTTATAAAAATCTTACATAAAATAGAAAACTCACTCGTCACTCTCCAATAAACAAAACGGAAAGCAAATTAGAATCTTAAAACTAAGATTCTAAGACACACTATAAAATATTGAAAAACACAGCAAATATTAAATATGAGGCTATATTGATTTAAGAATACATATTTGTGGTTAGATTGAGTGGAGATTTAATGAGAACTAATTTACCCTGGGAAGAATAAAAAACGAAAATAATTACCTTTCGGTAAAAGCAATGTTCACGGAGAGTGCGCACTTTTAATTAAGTTCATTTTCAGGTTCTTTAGGCAGCAAAGTAGATGTAGAGAGGTTCCGGCTTCTTTTAGGTGTTCAAAGCATTACTGGAGCAAACTTGGAAGTCAGGGATCCGTCTTTTGTGGAGTTAGCAAGCCATTCGGGTGGTGATAACAAGTATAGAATTTGTCATTTTTGCCAGCGAAAGTCTCTAATAACAGCTGATGTCCTTTAATTAAGAAATTTAAATGTCCGCGCTGCTATAACTTTTACGTGAGAAAACCACTTGTCTATCTCTCAAAAATGGATTAACTGACACTCCAAATTTTCAGGGCTATTTATACGATGCTCCATTTCCCACGAAACACTTTCCTTGTTGTTCAATTTCTTTGCCTTAGGCAGGGCAAATATTAATCTCCCGCTCAATCTATCTAGGAATTCTACCCAGGGTTTATTGAAATGAAAACAACAACATAAAAATCAAATCTCCGCTATCAAAATTGTTTACAATAATTAAAATAAAAGCAACAGGAATGCAATTAGCTAGCCAGCTTGTTTTTAAATCAAATGGATTTAAAAACAGGCGGTATATGAAAACTATTTTAAAATAAATCGATAAATATTTTTAAAAAATCCGTTTTACATATAAACGCGTGTATACTTGGATACACGCATTCTGTTTAAATAATAATGAAATTTAAACCTTACGTTTAATGAAACTTAAAAGCTTAGTAAATTTCTTTT
>JAQFVV010002709.1:0-20610 GCA_028023455.1 Epiperipatus broadwayi | reverse complement strand
AATTTCGCAACCAAATTGGCGCCAATCCATCTGATACATTCATGTATCCAATGTAGCATTGATACGCACTAACACAAAATACTATATTGTCAGGAATGTACATCTGAACAATAAGTAGAAATAGAGAAGACATTGACTCTCCACCATACAGGAATGTGACATCTGTTGGCAAGTGGAACAATAAACAAAAAACTCCATAGGAATGGATCATGCGGTCTGCCGCCGACTTGTCAAACCCATCCATAGGCAAAACAGAGGGTGTGTGGCATATATCATAGTCCCGCCCGAAGCGAACCTTTCATACTACATCTACTAGTTACACAAATATATCCAATCCATTGACCCAATTCAACTCACGTACACGAATAAACCTAAGACTTCACCCTCTCCCCTAGACTATAACTTTACAAAACTATATAGCCATTCACGCCAAACTTAAATTTAACATTTAAATACATGTCCCACAGATTTGTTTAAAAATGTTAGGTATAGATCGAGCGATTACATAGATTCCACGGACAAAGCATTTCAGAAAATAAACATAAAAACGACCAAAATACAAAATTATTGATACCGTACAATGCAAGAAGAGAGGAAACTTATGCGTAACCCAATAGTATTCACCATAAGATACTTGCGTTAAGTCCCAAACATAACCTAAAAGACATCCGAATAAATACATCTTAGATACTCAGCAAGGTAATCATTATTTATCGAATGTCTATATATTTATGATCAAATATGAAAACAAAATATAATTAACTGCAAGCAAATCCATGCGAAGCGTCTATAAACAACTTAAATTTCATACATTTAAATAATCTTTACAATAAGAAAAAAATGAAATGATGTTATATCAATGGGAAAACATATAAAATTAAACATTATTAATTTGATTTAAAAACTTACAAAGAGTCAGATGAAGTCGTTTAACATTTCAGTTGGTTTGTTTATCAACTTGTAAAACTTGACTGAAAGTTCTTAATTGCTTTTAACAATTGTTCATTCATATAGCTTATGGTAAGAAGAGTCCATGGCTCATGCTTTCACTCCCGCCATCGCCTCGCTGGAAGGTGCAATGTTCCGCAGATGGCACATGGCTGGCTCAAGGTATCACACAGTTCTTTTCATTTTTTTTTTTATAGAGAGTGTGGTATGTCCGCTCATACCACATCTCTCCAAACACACTAACGCCTGAAACTGTCCGAAAAACTGTATTTCCGCTTTACATAGTGAATCTCCAGATTGGAACGAACAAGAGACGCCACTAATCCAAATTTTCGTTCGGGTCCGAGGCTGAGGCTTGGTGCTTCCAATGGTCAAGCTAAAAATCTCTTTTTTATTTTCTCTCTTATCTAACTTTACATCAGACTTTTTGAATTAGAGCTTAGCTTTTAGATAATTAATAAACAATCATGTTTCATCCAGTAGATTGCGAATTAATTAATACCTGTTTTTATTCTAACTTACGTTATTTTTTATTAAAATATTTTTATATTTCAATCTTATATTTTTAATAAAAAAAACTGCGCTCAAATACAGAGATTTGCTGCGGGATTATTATTATTATTATTATTATTATTATTATTATTATTATTATTATTATTATTATTATTATTATTATTATTATTATTATTATTATTATTATTATTATTATTATTATTATTATTATTATTATTATTATTATTATTATTATTATTATTTAAAAGAATGTGCAAAAGTTAATAAGTTGGAGTAGAGGTTTATTTACTTGTTGATTTATTTTTTATTTTCAATGTGGAAATATGTAATTTTAAAATTATTTTCATTAGTTTAGTATTTTTTAGGTTTTATCAAATACAATTATAAATATTATATATAGTTTATTAAAAATATAGAATAATACATTTTGTTAAATTTGTTTTTATAAAACATTGTGCTATGTCAATTTATTCACCATTACAAATACATGATTGCAGACATCAAAACAAACATAACATATGCACAGTACAGATATAAGTATCAAAATATAATATATTTGGAATTTTTTTTGCATTAATATTATTATTATGGTCATAATTAATGGTACAATTTATTGTATAGAATTTTAATATTGTTTCTTGCCACATATTATCAGATTATATCAGATTACACCATATATTCTATTTATAATGCGACATGAGAAATAAAAGGATTATATTATTGTTGTTATTATCATTATTGTTAGTTACCATAATATTAAACAGTGAATAAGATTAATAATTATTTAATGAGGAATAAGATTATTATTATTATTATTATTATTATTATTATTATTATTATTATTATTATTATTATTATTATTATTATTATTATTATTATTATTATTATTATTATTATTATTATTATTATTATTATTATTATTATTATTATTATTATTATTATTATTATTATTATTATTATTATTATTATTATTTAAGTGTAATTGAGGATGATACAAAATCCCTTGTCAGACTTGACTACAGAAGATTATAAAGTGATTCAAGTTATTTTAAAGAACCTGAGATAATTATAGTTATATTGTTTTAATAAAGAGATTAGAATATAATTAAAAACATTATATGAAATTAATTGTTATTATTTTAAAGTCGTAAGGATGTTATGAATTTATTATTATTTGAAATAATGGGAGGGGGTAGTATTCTTATGCCATTGAGATAGTATCCTGTGGGATATTAGCTCAATGTAATTCTTTACTGCTTGTACTTCACTTCATTGTCTCATGATTTATTAAAATATTATTTATTTAATTTTTCAAAAACTGAACCATTTATTATTTATTAATCAGTTAGAGCTAGTTAAATAGTGGATATTATCATAGAAAATCTTTATTATTGATTATATTAAGATTATTAATATTTTAGCCAAGCATAATCATTTTATCTGAGCTAGTCATAATTTCCTATTATTATATTTTTAGTTGGTAAGGGTACAATATATATTCCTTGTATGTGTATTGTTTAACCTTGTAATTTTTATATATTTGACATCAAAATATGTGAAATTTCATCTGCCCACTGTTCTTTAATATTTAAAGTAATTACTCTAACTTTTTGTCAAACTACATATTCGGCTGCTTACTAATAAAAAAACTGCACTTGTAAATTATATTTTATTAATCATATTAAATGGTTATTTTAAATTTTAATGTGAGTTTTAATCAAATCAAAAAATTAAAACAAACTACCAAATAAATATATATATTTTTTTTACACGCATTGCTTAAAACTGCTTTTTATTTCAGTAAGTAATTACTCTAAGTAATTGAAAATGTTATTAATTTGAAAACAAAACTCTCTTATGATCATTATTTAAAATAAAATAAATTTCTTAGAATAATTGTTAAAGGGAATATGAAAAATTATTAAATATTATTCATATCCCCACCATTTTCTATATCTATGAAACTAGTTGATGAACTAAATAGATGTATTTCAAATGGATTACATTGATATAACTTAGTTGTGCATCAATTTTCTCACAATTCTTTTGAATTTAAATATATTAAACCTCGATTTTAAAATTTCATGCTAACATGAAAATGATCAAAAGTTAACAAATAAACAAACATATTTTCCAAAAACAATAAAAACATTTAAAAATTCAAATTTCACTAGACACTAGTGGACAAAAAATAAATTTGAAAAAGTTAGGGAATTTCAATTATAATTGATAGTTCACTACAAACACCACAATTTACTCATGTCAATTAAGTGATCTAACTGTAATATCTATGGCAAAATCTGACTCAAAACAATAAATTAATAAAAACTACCAACCTACATTCTATAGCAAAAGTCCATAGATTGGCTGAATATATTATATATTTTTTACTCTGTAAATATTTTTTATTATAGTTTAATTTATTCTGCTTTATTTTCTGTGGTCTTGATTTCATTTTTATTTTTAGGTTGTTTTATTTAATAAATTAGCTGTTTATACTTCTATAAAGAATGTAATGATTGTGATAAATGACTTTATACACAACTATAGAGAAGCTTGTTATTTCTGTAAATTAATTATGGCTTAGCACTTTCAAAAACTTATGACATTTTCATATTCATTGTAGGATGAACTATAACCATAATGAATAGATGAGTATAATAGTATGTATTTGAAGAGATTTATATTTACTTAAATTTCAGGTTAATACTTAAATTATAATCCATTTTTTGGAGAGAGGAAAGGAAGAATCTCTCTGGTTGATAGCATTTCTATTCTTGGCTATATATCATGCCTCTTGTATTTTTCTCTTTGAGTCACTTCATTCTATGTATTAAATGGTTGTGCAGAAGACAAATTGTTGACCTGTTCTTTTTTTGTGCTCAAAAATATGAAGCTATGTTCTGTCTCCCTCTTCTATCAAAAGACTACTGAATAACTACAAAGATAGGCTTTAACCAGAACTCACCCCTAACACTGTTTACAAAATCAGATGTTCCCAAACTAGATGTCAATCAATCTATCAATGTAAATCCAAAGTTTCCTTATTTATATAACTTTCCTAGCACCAATACTTGTACAAATGATTGTCAGACAATCCAGAACATAGCTTTATATTCAATAAACAAAAATAGGCATTAGAACACCAATTTTCCCCTTCCTACACAAAAATTCAATACATAGAATGGAATGATTCAAAGAGAAAAATAAAGGAAGTATACTATATTGCCAATAATGTAAGTGCTATTAACCAGAGAGTTTCACCCTTCCCTCTCTCCAAAAAATGGATGCTGTAATTTAAATATTAACCTGGAATTTAAATAAATATAAATATCTTCAAATACATACAATTATTCTCATCTATTCATTATGATTACAGTTTATCCTGCAATGAATATAAAAAGGACACAAGTTTTTGAAAGTGCTAAGTGATAATTAATTTATACAAATAACAAGCTTCTCCATAATTGTGTGTAAATGCACTTTTCACAGTTGTTTTATTTATTAAAATGTTTTTTATTTAATACATTTTTTTATTAAATCAATTTCCTTCTTCAAGAGACCAGATTAATGTAAGTAGGTAAAACAGTCTTGTAATGACTAGTTTTTGTTATGGTAATGTCCTCTTTAACAATACACCACAGAAAAACATTAAAAGGTAGTAGAGTACTAATCAGATTAACTAATTGCCATTATTGTAGTTTTACCTACGGAAAATGAAATAATCATTTAACATATACTGTTACATGTTCAGATATATAACCTTTTAAATCTCTTGAAAGGAATTTCATTTAGTCTGAGTTTAATTTCCAAACTACAGACATATTGTGAACATATATTCTCTCTGCACTATAAGCACTTTTAAAATAATATTAAAATACAACATTTTATAAGGATTTTTTCAATTGCCAATGATGATCAGCCTGACACTGGATAAAAGGGATTTATAATGATTGCATAAATAATTTTTTTATCACACATGACTTATCACGGATTTAATTATGCATGCGTCTCAATAGAATTATCATTATATAATAATGGAATCTAAATATTTCATTAGAGGACATTTTTAAATTTATTATTCCTCCTTCTAAATAATTACTCTTTTCTACAAAAAATAATATTTTAAATTGATTTTGGTCTAGTAAAAATTGAAATCTAAAAGAAATAAGCAGTCACTTTTTTATTTTGCTTATTTACTGCTACATTTACACAAAATGTATAAACATCAAGTTTTTATTATATTTTATTAGTGCTCCATTTACTTATTAGTATAAAGACACAAATATTTTATAGCTAAACAAATCTGTTTTTAAAGTATTTATTTTTCTTTCACCTCTTTTATTCCATTTTTAGAAGTTTTATTATGTAATTGATGACAGATGATAATGCTTAAAAAATCCTATCCTATGCTGTTTCAGATTAGTTTTAAGCTTATCACATTCATCACTGAGGAGTTTTTGATTTTGGAACACTGCATTGAGACCATTAAGATCTAATGTATTTTCTTTGGGGTATAATCATTTACTTTTCTTTGATTAATGCCATATATTTGATATTACTCTGGGGATATTGGACAGAAGCATTATTATCTGCATCTATTACTCATTAATGCTGACAATAAGTGGATAGAGGTAAGAAGAAATATGTATGCTGCCTTAGGCAGCAATATGTAAGCTAGTATCATGTGATAGTCATAAAACATTTATTTTTGTGTGCACTTTTTACAGCTCTATTTTATATGTATGTCCAATGTATTTTCACTAAAATATATAATTTATAGTTTGTGTACAATTGTTAACAACTTTCTACTAGAATCAATTTATTTTCCATAATTAATTGCAACTCTAGTTTTCATTCTTTTTTAGAATCCATTATGTGAGTGACTTAGATACTGTGAATTAGCAAGGAAAATTACAGAAGAAAATAAATCTTTCAAAAGTATACAACAACATCTTTATATTGAAATAAAAGTTATTTCAGCAATAAAAAAAAGTTGGAAGTAATATTCTAAAGAGGACCAACATACCAAAAAGTATGAGAAAATTCCTCTGGGATTTATATAGTAATAAAGAACAAAAGAAGTATAATTATTACATATTCTACATTGTCAAGCATTTAAAATTTAAAATTTGAGACATATAATAAAGCTGAGAGAAAAAAAACTCTAAAAGCTAATGAAAATATTATTGATGTCTTACAAAGAACAAGTAAAGAAATGTACCAAATGTCTAAATGATAAAAATGTTCAGATAATTGGAAAAAAGCAGTAGTCATATTGATATTTAAGTCAAGTAATAAATAAAATATTAGAAATTGCAGAGTTATCAACCTTCTAGTGAGTTTATACAAAATCTTTATTAGAATAATTATAATTTGTTGTTAGCTAATGTTGGATTAAAACTGATCAATAAAAAACAAAATCGATTTAAAGTGGTTTTAGAACACTAGATCCTATTTAAGAATTGGAAGCAATCATAAAAAAGACCAATAAATATGAGATTTATAAATTATTAAAAAAACAAAACTCATTTCATTCTATAAGTATTTTACCATTAATTAGATTTGGACCATAATTGTTGAATATTCTAAAAAAAATATTTATGAAAATGCAACATCAGATTATTAACACAGACTCCTGCATTATAGAATGATTTCATGTCTCTGATACACTTTATAGCAGTTTTACAAAAAGTCTTTTGTGATTAAAAATGCAAATTAATGCAGTAAAAATTAAAAAAAAACATTATTATGCTATCTAGATTCTGCAGATGATGTGATTACATTTATAAATAATATTTCAGAGTCTCAGGAATTGTTGCAATACTTATCAGAATAAGATAAAAATGTTAGTCCAAAAATAAATACTTCAAAGAACTAAAGTAATGTTCAATGGATTTTATTAAAAAATAATGAGGTATTGTGAATTAGAATAAATTAAGTTCTTCATATATTTTAGTTATTTTATTAATTCATAGGGAAACAGAATAGATGTAATGAATTAAAAAATAAAATTGGATGGATTGTTTTTTTTAGAAAGAAAAGGTGTTTAACAGATATATTTTGCCAATCTCACTTTTGGGTCTGAGAATTAGAATCCTTAAGTGAGAAGCAACCACAGAGACTTATAATTTTAAACAAAGTGTGCCAATACATATATGAGAGTGATAAAAAAAAATGAAATGTAAAATATTTATAAGAAGAACAAACATGTGATGTAACTGAAAGAATTAAACGAAACGGATCTGGGATAGACATAATGCAGTAAGAGATGGTGATAGATAGACTATAGACATTTATGTTGGAAACAAAGATATTATAAATTTATAGAATGAGACCATATGTAAGATAGATGGATAAAATAAATGTTTGTTTGTTTGATCAAGAAAAAGAAGTCATAAGTGACACAAATTGAATTAAACTGAAGTTAATTGACAATGATTGAAATTATATATATATATATTGTACCTAACTAAAGTTTCCCTTAGTTCCAAAAGGAGCCAAAGGTTATCTTAGCTTAACCTTTTGGTTTGAAATTGTCTGATTTAAAAAAAATAATAATTATAAAAATGAAAATTAAACTAGTTAATTATTAATTAGGATAATCTAAATATTTTAATAGTGTCAGTTGTTTTGATAAGGGATGTTAAGTAATAATTTTTACATAAGCAAATGTTAAAAAATAATTGTGAAATGATAAATCATATTTAACGTATTCTAAGATAACTATCGTATAATCCATTCTAATGTTCAAAGAATAATAATGGGATATTATTAATAAGTTGGAATGAATAGTAATAAATTAAAAAAAAAAATCTGTAAGTTTTATTAAAACAATATAACAGCATTTCTTAGATGTAAGATAGTAGCGTTCCACTTACAAAATTATCTTAAATTAAATATTTGATAATATTTCAGTTTTGTAATTTTAAAAGAATAACTTTTAAACAATGGGTGAGCTCATATTTATAGATTACCCCTATATGGTGAAATAGTAAGATTCGTATTTGAATCTTAAGTTTCACCTTTTTCTGTCGTCTATCACTGACCGGTCTATCCTGCCCAAATTTAAACTTTTTGATATTGAATTGTGTGTGTAACAATATTAAAAATGTATAAATATGTGTAGAATTCAGCTTAAACACGCATACATTTCGATCTCAAATTAAACGCAATAAATAGGGATAAAATAATATAATTTAGATTTCTTTTAGTTATATAATTTTGTATAATTTTAATCATTTATTTTGGATTATAAAGTTCATATTTATTGCTTTGTTTAAATTTCGTTTAATAATAATTCTAAAAATATCTGATGTAATATTTAATTAAAAGTTAAAATAATCTTATGTTCCCTTTTTTTAAATTTAAAAGCATCGGTCAGTGATAGATAATAGATTAATTAAAGAAAAATTCCCCAAAATATAATTATAAATGTAAAATGTAAACAATAGAACAGCTTTTTAATTAAAAAAACCAACTAAATGCATTGATTATCCTCAGGGCAGATTAAATAAAACCTAAAAATATCCTAACAAAAATGTGAAAGATCAAGATAAAAAAAGAGTATCTTAGACTTCTGGAGAATTCACTTAAACTTTAGCTTTCTCTCATCACTGAGAGTCTCCAAAAATTTAAAATAATTTTTCCTCCCAGGGTATGACCAGTAAAGCACCTAGATTATTCTCCATCGGGATATGGCCTTAGGATCTGAACTTTCCATTGCCCATCATAAATTCACCATGAAGATCTCTGCCTAAATGAATGAAAAGCTCTTGCATACATTAAATGAATATCTTAATACAAGAAAGAATTCCACTCGTGAACTTTTTGCTGTGAAAGTAAAATGAAACGTCTAAATACAAAAAAGAATTGCCACTCATAACTATTTCTACTTAACCAATGACTCAGAAAACTTCTTATAAAACAGGTACCTGTCTGTATTCAAACTCTAGAGTACTCTAATAATATCTATAGCTCTTCTTCATAATACTTATCTAAATTATAAAATGTAAAAACTACCATATGTATAGCTAAAACTGAATCATTAACTTAATGTGTAAATTTCTCTACTAATCTAGCTTACCTCATTCTATCTTGTTATTTCTATAATCTACATTTCTATCTATAGTTATTAGTTAATTATTGCATGCTCATAATTATTTCAATTTTCAAAAATTAAATCTATGATCGCTTAAAACAATGAATGCGTGTCAAATTTTCATTAATATTTACTTTCTTTAATAACTTAACTTTCATATAAATCGACACCATTAAATGCTTCATTTATTGTAATGCAGGGTCTACTACTTCCAATCTACGTATTAGTTATAATAATTCCCAATTTATATATGTTTGGTATTTATTAAATCATCATGAATAATTCCATAGAATTACATTTTTTGAGAGTCACTAATGTTCTTTAGTAAATGTTGATAATGTAGGGCCTAGTTAGAAATCTATTTTAAATCTCATCATAATCGTTTATACAGTATACTGCCTACGTTTGAATGATGACCATTCTGCGTGAAATTTCCGTTCCTCAGGGTTGAAATTAACCCCAGTCGTCCTACAAAGCGGGCATAATGGGTGCTCCCATAGACTTGACATCGTCATGCAGCCAGCGGCAAAAAATGTGACAGGACCGCTTTCCCTGGTTATGCTTATGTGACACCTTACTTTGTCAGGTCGGGGCAGAGACCAGCCTGACATTCTTATAAACTCATTCGCGGCATTGCAGTTTCGATATACTGCCATTCCATATCGCCTTTCTAAAGCGTACCACGTGTTCCTTCACTTAATCTTATTATTCTATATATCACTCCGCCTCTGCATTATCTTCATAATTCACTCTCAAATAAATGTTTGCCCTTAGTCATAAAATAAATAGTTAAATTAAATAAATATATGTCCCCCGCTATTCTTAAATCTTACTTGAGACTCTTGCATTGCAAAGGTATAAATTCCCCAAGGCATGCATTAGAAATACTTACTCGAGAATTTTTAGGTAGCTAGATTATGCAAACAAATAAGTGAATTCCTTTTGTAAACATTTCAGTATCGGAAATACCACTACTGAAATCCTCAATGTAAAATAATGTCTAAATAAATAAATGTATTCTGTAAAATATAATCCTGTTGCAAATCCCGCTACTGAAGCTTTAAATCCACAAATATTATTAGTAAATGAATGTTTTATTAAAATGTATTAATAAATAATTTTAAACTATACGTCTGCAGTTATGTTTCATTCATTCGATACCCATTCTATATACTATTTCCTCGATTATGTAAATATGAATGTTTAATTAATATTAGTTTGATTATTGGCTAACTCGAGAATAAAATCATGAGTCTCTTGCATATCCCTGACCACCGTGCCTAAGGAAATATTTACTAATGTCGCATCAGATCGTTGTTTGTGGATTGTATTGTGGAACCGATAAACTATGTTCGAACTCAGTACCACGTGCTTCTACTCAATGGTGCTGCTGTTCTGTATGGTGGTCAATTTGCACTATGTTTACGAGGCACACGTTTTCTGACCGTTACATAGTTAAATTTTTTTAGCGTTTCCTTTCCAACGTGGAGCTTCATACAAAAAATCCCATATATACCCTGAGCAAAATATAACCATATAAATTTCTTTTAGCGTTCGTTACTCGAGTTAGCTAATTATTTTATATATATACATTTTTTTTGATAAAAATAATGAAAAAAATAAATCGAGTGAAATAATGTGGGTCAGTGAATGAAAGGACAGCAGGCGTAATAACAAATTTAAAGAAAGCAGGGATGTGTTAATTTAAGAAGGAACGAAAATACTCGGATCTAATGAAATATTTTACTTTATATATATATTTAAAAAAAAAGTAATCAGTCGTTAAATGAAAAGCAAGTAGCATTGAATTTTTTTTTATTAAAACACCATTATATATATATACATAGACAGCAAAGCTTGTTATATATTAATAGTAAATATTTTGTTAAAGTACAAATATATATGTCATAGACAGCAGTGGCTTATTATACCTAACCAGTAGTTCGCTATAATATATGTTAAATGCAGCAATATAGAGATAGGGCAATGTAGAGTAGGTGAGGGCAGCAAAAGTGTTATAGGGCCAATATACCGGTGGGGAGTAGTCAAATGCTAATAGTATAAAGAAAATAAATAATATTAAGAATAATGGAAGCAGAAAATGACAGAATAGCATCAATGAACTTCAGTCTAAGGTTACTTGAAATATTTAGACAGAATATGCAAGAAATGAAGAAAATGTATGAGGAGGAAATGAAAAAAGGAAGAGATGAAGAATCAAGACAGAGACAAGAAGAAGAAAAGATAAGAGTGAGAGAATATCAGGAATTTAAAGACCTTATGTGGAGAGAGTTAGAAGCCATAAAGGAACATATTGGAATATCCCCAGCTAGTAAAAAGGAAGAAGAAATTAAAGAAATGGAAAAGGAAAGGGAATTAGAAATACTTGACAAACCTATGATAGTAGATGAGCAAATAGACCTTATTCCAATAGATGAAGGCCCACAAAAACCGTTGAGTGAAAGCAATAAAAAGGAGACAAGCATGGACGGGGACAAAGAATAGGACCAAAAGTCACGGAAGAAAACATGGAAACGGACAGTGGATACCAAAGCCACTTAACAAAGATGGTCCACATTAAAATATTTAGAGTGGAAATAAGGGAAAAACCTCAAACCTACCTAGAGAGCTCACAGAAGTTCTTAAAATTTCATAAGAAAGGGCCAGATGTGCAGATAGCTATAGCTAGTAACGATCTGCAGGGGTCTGCCAAAAACTGGTGGAATACAGGGAAGTGGAAATTTAGAATGAACCAGCATAGCGTGCCGCTAACCATCCAACCATTAATAACAGGCATTCAAATAAAAGATGGAGATACCATAAAAGGGACATACAATGCCCGTAATCTCAAACCATGTAGGTATTATCCACCTGACCCGGGGTTGTAAAAATATTAGACTATTAGGACAGATTAAATGTATATGAAAATAATAAAATGAACGTGATATAATGAACTTGGTTGAATGGATTGTACTTTAGTCAAATAGGATTTTAGATAAAAATTTTATTATATATATTGTTGTTTTAATTACTATTACCACTAAAAAAAATTTTTTTATATTTATACTAACTAATCCTATTCTAAGAATTTTGTTTTATATATATATATTCAGTTTAACTAATTATTTCTATGATTTTAACCAGACACGGCCAAATTAGGCCATATTAATTAAACTATAAATTCTAGATCCGGTATATAAATTGTTCATTCTTCATGTAATCTCTCTTTCTATATTTCAATCTATCTGTACAAAAGGAAAATTTTAATAATTTTTTTTTCGTATTTAAATTGTGTAATGTAAAATTTTTTCTCTTACTTCCTCTTTTTCTTCCTTAATTGTTCACGGGAAGTACGGGAAATGAAACAGTAAGATTCATATTTGAATCTTAAGTTTCACCTTTTCTCGTCTATCACTGACTGGTCTATCCCACCCAAATTTAAACTTTTTATATCGATTGTTGTGTAACAATATTAAAAATGTATAAATATGTGTAGAATTCAGCTTAAACACGCACACATTTCGATCTCAAATTAAACGCAATAAATAGGGATAAAATAATATAATTTAGATTTCTTTTAGTTATATAATTTTGTATAATTTTAATCATTTATTTTGGATTATAAAGTTCGTATTTATTGCTTTGTTTAAATTTCGTTTAATAATAATTCTAAAAATATCTGATGTAATATTTAATTAAAAGTTAAAATAATCTTATGTTCCCTTTTTGTTTTTGAAATTTAAAAGCATCGGTCAGTGATAGATAATAGATTAATTAAAGAAAAATTCCCCAAAATATAATTAGTATATGTAAAATGTAAACAATAGAACGGCAGCTTTCTTTAATTAAAAAAACCAACTAAATGCATTGATTATCCTCAGGGCAGATTAAATAGAACCTAAAAATATCCTAACAAAAATGTGAAAGATCAAGATAAAAAAGAGCCATCTTAGACTTCTGGAGACATTCACTTAAACTTTACTTCACTCTCGATCACTGAGAGTCTCCAAAAATATAAAATAATTTGTTCCTGCCCAGGGTATGACCGAGTAAAGCACCTAGATTATTCTCCATCGGGATTTGGCCTGTCGGATGCTGAACTTTCCATTGCCCATCATAAATTCACCATGAAGATCTGCTGCCTGAAATGAATGAGAAAGCTACTACTGCCATGAAATTAAATGAATATCTTAATACAAGAAAGAATTGCCACTCGTGAAATTTTTGCTGCTGTGAAAGTAAAATGAAACGTCTAAATACAAGAAAGAATTGCCACTCATGAACTATTTTCTACTTAACCAAAGGACTCGGAAAACTTCTTATAAAACAGGTACCTGTCTGTATTCAAACTCTAGAGTACTCTAATAATATGCTATAGCTCTTCTTCATAATACTTATCTAAATTATAAAATGTAAAAACTACCATATGTATAGCTAACACTGAATCATTAACTTACCTCATTCTATCTTGGATGCGTATTTCTATAATCTACATTTCTATCTATAGTTATTAGTTAATTATTGCATGCTCATAATTATTTCAATTTTCAAAGGTTAAATCTATGATCGCTTAAAACAATGAATGCGTGTCAAATTTTCATTAATATTTACTTTCTTTAATAACTTAACTTTCATATAAATCGACACGCATTAAATGCTTCATTTATTGTAATGCAGGGTCTACTACTTCACAAATGGCTGACATATTAGTTATAATAATTCCCAATTTATATATGTTTGGTATTTATTAAATCATCATGAATAATTCCATAGAATTACATTTCTTTGAGAGTCACTAATGTTCTTTAGTAAATGTTGATAATGTAGGGCCTAGTTAGAAATCTATTTTAAATCTCATCATAATTGTTTATACAGTATACATGCGCTACGTTTTAGAGACGTGATGACCCATTCTGCCATGAAATTTCCGGATTCTTCAGGGTTGAAATTAACCCCAGTCGTCCTACACAAGCGGGCATAATGGGTGCTCCCGTAGGACTTGACATTGTCATGCAGCCAGCCGGCAAAAAAATGCAACACGGACCGCTTGTCCCTGGTTATGCTTATGTGACACCTTACTTTGTCGGGTCGGGGCAGAGACCAGCCTGACAATCTTATAAACTCATTCGCGGCATTGCAATTTCGATATACTGCCATTCCATATCGCCTTTCTAAAGCGTACCACGTGTTCCTTCACTTAATCTTATTATTCTATATATTACTCCGCCTCTGCATTATCTTCATAATTCACTCTCAAATAAATGTTTGCCCTTAGTCATAAAATAAATAGTTTAATTAAATAAATATATGTCCACCGCTACTCTTAAATCTTACTTGAGACTCTTGCATTGCAAAGGTATAAATTTCCCAAGGCATGCATTAGAAATACTTACTCGAGAATTTTTAGGTAGCTAGATTATGCAAACAAATAAGTGAATTCCTTTTGTAAACATTTCAGTATCGGAAATACCGCTACTGAAATCCTCAATATAAAATAATGTCTAAATAAATAAATGTATTCTGTAAAATATAATCCTGTCACAAATCCTGCTACTGAAGCTTTAAATCCACAAATATTATTAGTAAATGATTGTTTTATTAAAATGTATTAATAAATAATTTTAAACTATACGTCTGCAGTTACGTTTCATTCATTCGATACCCATTCTATATACTATTTCCTCGATTATGTAAATATGAATGTTTAATTAATATTAGTTTGATTATTGGCTAACTCGAAAATAAAATCATGAGTCTCTTGCATATCCCTGACCACCGTGCCTAAGGAAATATTTACTAATGTCACATCAGATGCGTTGTTTCGTGGATTGTATTGTGGAACCGATAAACTATGTTCGAACTCAGTACCACGGGTGGCTTCGCTACTCGATGGTGCTGCTGTTCTGTATGGTGGTCGAATTCTGCACTATGTTTACGAGGCACACATTTTCTGACCGTTACAATGGAAATGTGTGTGTGTGTGTGTGTGTGCAAGAAAGATACATAAACATAAGAATAAAATAAAAATAAAAAATATTTTAATTCTAATATTTATAAAAAAAATAAATAAATAAATGGATGGATATAAATTTATGGAAGAAATATTTAAAAGTTAATAAAGAGGGATAGTTTTGAATTTTATATTTATTACTATGGGTTGGATAAAATATCATTTAAAAAAAAATATTGCATAATACTTGTAATAATAAATTTTTGATTTTCCAGCTGAAGTCACGTGGTATAAGAAAATTATATTGATTACGTCATTAGATCGGTTCTACAGCTAGTTTGTTGGAATATTTAAATTTAATAAAAAATATTTTTTATTGGTTTTTAAATCAACTATAGGGGGGGTGAAAAATTGTGAGATAAACGGAAGATCTAAAGGGTTATTCAGTTGCTGATCTGTTTTAAATATATGTGTAGCTGAATCTTAATAGTAATTTAATAAAAAGTAATTTTTAAAACTTTATATTTTCTAAAAAAAAATAAAAGTATGTTTTTAAAACCATTATTTTAAAACGTCCAGTAATGGTTGAAGGCTAAAGGACAGGTAATCCGTTTTTTCTGACAATTTTTCATTCCAGTTGAGGCATTAAAATTTACGGTAAAATGTTTGAAAAAAAATAAGTTACAGCATCTCATATTTCATTTATTTTTTTATCTATTTATTTTTCTTTATTTAGAAGTAAAACTTAAATTATTAAGTATTGTTATGGCTAAAGACTTTATTGCACTAAAATATAGTATATCTCCTATCAAATTAAAAATACACGTGAAGAAGAAATTAAAAAAAAAAAAGACATTCAAACATTTTAAAATATTAAAATGGAAATGCATCAGCATCTTTATAAATTAAAATTGACGTTAAATTTAATACTGCCTTATTAATACATGTAAATATGCTCTTAACAAAATAATATTTCAGAGGAAAATATGTATTTTAAAATACTAATTCTCATTTATGCTAGTAGTATGAAAAGAATTTGTTTGAGAGCAAAACTTTAAAAGTATTTAAAAGTATTATTAATGAACTTCTCTCTATCAGATGCATAATGTTTTGTTATAATTGCCAGTACTTATAAGCAACTTTATAACCGTTGATCTTAGCACATAAACCAAGGAGCGTCCTTAATTATAAATAAAGTCTACTCTTATATTTTAAAAATAAATAAAAGGAAATTTGTTTAAAAAAGAAATACATTTTTAAATATTAAGAAACGTTTTAAAAAAAAGAATTCTATTTTAAAAAAAAAATGCATTTATCTAAAGAAGAATAGTGAAAGTTAACTAAATAGACATATTATAATTATTCCACGTTTGAACCTAGGATTATAAATATAAAAAAAAAAAACATGTACTCAGCTGAAGAATTTATTGTTTTCAATGCCGGCTTATTTTACTTATACTTATGCTTATTATACTTATGCTACTCAGTTGAATAATTTATTTTCCAGTGCCAACTTATGTTTATGCTTACGATGTTTTATTATTTTAATATTTAAAATTATCTTTAAAGATAAAAGAAAGTGAACATGTTTATATAAAGAACTACTGAACATTTTCATTTGGAAATGATTGCCATGTATATAAATGTATTAGTTGAAGCTTCGAATTTAAATAGATATCTAAACCTGGATAAATTGTCTACACATTATGAAATGGAAAAATCATCACGGAGCCGAAATATGAACTTAAGTTAATGTATTATTTTTTTTTTATTGTTTGTTTTATTGGTTAAAAAAAGAATGAAACCATAAAAATATTTATGCTATTAAATTTTTATGTAACACTTTTGCATAAATATACAGGTAAACTAGGGTTATAATTTTAAAACGAAATAGGTTTATCTGAATGAGCAAATGTTTCTTGCCATTCTTAAGTAGATTTAGTTTATTTATCAAGCATTACACTAGCTAGTTTTTATTTAATAATTTTATCATAGAGATTTAAATATCACAGTCTTATTTTCATATAAATGGGATGTTTTACTCAATTTTTATTTTAAATTTACTAAAGCAGTTTATCAGAGAATATCCATTCATTTGTTTTATGAATGTTATATTAAGAATAATTACAAATATTTTATATTCATCGAGAAGTAAATATTCTTGCATTTAATTTACAATTTTAAAAGTCCACTAGTAGATATTTTTAACCTTTAATATTTTGTTATGTGTGCATTGTGCCTTGCCTAGAATTTATATGCATTTAAGTTTAAAGTATTTTCTACAGTAGTCAGTTGACACATAGTTTGCTTTGTTGGTTCGAATATTGGATATACGTTTTGTATTTTATAAATTTCTTGGAAATAACTTAGTTAGTTTAAGTGAAGTATATATCTTGTTATTAGTTAGAATTTGGTAGCCTCAAGAATTAGGCTTAGTTCATAATTTTTGAATATGTTTATGGAGTCAAGAGTATCCTCCATCCTTATTGTATTGTATTTCCATGATTTGATAGTGCTTGTCCCCAAAAGAGGGTTATTATATTGTATTTTTCAGTGATGATAATCACATTTATAAGCATTGAAAATCCCATGAGAGAGGATTATCCTTTTCTGGTGGGTGTTCCTGTTCCCAGATGTTTTGCCTTGAAGTTAGGTATTTTTGGAAGCCACCATATTTTTTTCCAGGTCTGAGGACCCTAGTATCCTTATATTTTTTGCCTATCATTCATTGATGACTTAATGCTAATTCCACCACAGTAGGTGATGTTGCATTTGTTTTATATTTGTGATGACAAGATATGCTTGTTTGAGGAAATGTTTTTCTTCAGGTAGTTGTAGCTAATTTAAGGCTCATAGGTATATCCATGTTTGAATTGTGTTGCTATGATAGTTTTATCACACACAAGCTAACCAACAATAAATTATATTTATTTTAATGTATACTAAATATGCATATGGTATAAGTGGCAATTCACACATAATAATTTAATATTTTCATCCAGATTTCGCTGCTGGATTTGTAAGTATGTTACATCATTATTTTTAAAACATTGAGGGAATAATTTTATGTGGACTAAAGTTATTTTAAAAAGTATAACTGATCTCTGATGAATGATTGTCCCATACATTTAAGTTAGTTTAATTTTAGTATTAGCTTAATCTGATATAAAGATATATCTAGCTGTGATATTAGTTATATCCGTGAAACTAGTGATGATATTTTTAAAAAATATTGTTGAATATGCTTACTCCAACTTAGCGTTTGTTAAGTTGAGGAGTATAAAATTAAGCTTAGGGTTTTCAATATAAACATAGTTCTGTGTGTTATTGTAATTAGTAGATGACACAATAATGTTATTAATTAGTCCAAATAATTATATAAAATCTTAGTGCGGTATTGGCACTGTTTGTATTCCACTATATTTATAAACATTTCTTCTCATTATTAATAAATCAAATTATTATTATTTCAAAAGTTTTGTTTGTTTGTTTTACTTTTATATGAAAATATATCGTTGTCTTGGGTTCCAAGTTCACAAAATCTTAAATTTTAAAGTTAATGAGTCTTCAATTCAGACATTTGCAAGTAGATTCTAAGTTAATTAAATACAATTGATATTGTCTTAAAAATTAAAAAGCTATGTTGACGTAAATGATTCTCATATTGAATCACAAATACAGATAATTGCATTATGGCAGATACACAATTAAATACTTAGTTAAAAGTTTATTTTTTTAAATTATCAGTATATCTTTTCAGACTAAAGATTATGCAATATCAGATTAACAATATTGGTACTTTAGAAGAATATTTTAATTAATATTATTTTAAAAGCTGCACATTATCTTATCTTATATTTATTGCACACCATCTATCATCATCTTAAATCTGATATATTTAAAGAATTCTAATCCATTTGCATTTGAGGTCTTTAGTGGTTGTCTGTGAGTATGGAAAGGCATTAAAAGTACCCTTGCTCTTTTCTTTGCTCAAATAATATCTTAGATAATAGGCCATTATTAGTTAAATTTAAATTGATTCATTAAATTGTTTGAATTAATGTTTATTTTGTTTATTATTTTAAGATTGAACATATTCTAATTATTTTATGGTCAGCTAAGGTGTCACTTATTTATTTATTAATCACAGTAATTCTTTATTAGGCAACTTAACTTAAACTTTAATTTTACACAAGAGTGTTAGTTTTAAAATCCCTGAGGTTATTTACTCTTGTTGTTTTAGTAAATATAATTTTATAAGATAATATTTTAAAGCAAAGCATCATTAATCTTATTCAGAGAGTGTATGATCTATTGTTAGGACTAATCTGGTAAGCATTGAGGAGAGATTTAGATAATCTTTGGTATGGTTTAGTATTAGATTATTATTAATATGCTGTAGTAGTTATAGTTCATCAGTATTGGATTTGATCTTTACTTGATTGTACATCTCTGAATCATCATCTCTTTTCTTTAAATTTATTGTAACCCCACTGAGCCGAGTCGTTTAGAGTCTCTAATTTATAGTTCATTTTATATCATTTATATTATATTTCATATCATTCCAAATCTATTCCATTTCTTTTCATATCATTTCTTTCTATCATTTCTTTTTATCTCTCTATTTCTTAAGGTTACATTTTTTCTCATATCTTTCTATCATCTCATTTCATTTCTCTCTCTCCTTTATTCTATCTTCTTCTTATATCTCTCTTTCATATCTTTCCCATCATCTCATTTCATATTTCTCTCTCCTTTATCCCATCTTCTTCTTATATCTCTTTCATATCTTTCTATCATCTCATTTCATTTCTCTCTCCTTTATTCTATTCCTTTTCATCTCATATCTTTCTATCATCTCAGACATTTAAAACATTCATTAAGAGTTTCTTCTATCATCTCATTTCATTTTCATCATCTATCCTTATTATTATCTCTCCTTTATTTTATTTTCTTCTTATCTCTCTTTCTCACACCCATCTGAATTTCAAAAGGTTACAATTTATCTTTGTCATTATCATTACCTCCATTTATTTTCCTTCTTTTCTTTTCTCTCTCCCTATCTCTCTATTTTAAAAGGTTACAATATATATATATA
>JAQFVV010002708.1:0-20625 GCA_028023455.1 Epiperipatus broadwayi | reverse complement strand
ATATATATATATTGTAACCTCTGCTCTCTTCACTTGTTTACTTTATTAGATCTATAAATGCCCAGGCACCAATTCTATACAAGATAGAATAAAATTTATAATTGTAAATTGCTTTTAAACCTATTTAAAAGATTCTTATATTGTAATTATTCTATGGCTTAGCTCATTTGAGGTTATAGGATATGGTCTTTATATAGGATGCAAATAAGAGTAATAAAACATTTATTAATAACAATTCTGTAACACTAATTTAATCATATGCCACACATTTATTTACTTATAAAACTATTGCAAAATTATCAATTATCATATCTAATATAGGATAGATAATGATTAAGATCGGGTACCTTTATATCCATATCACTATCTATTCCAAGCAAAGTAAAATATATTAGCATTGTAATATGGTGATTTATCATCTCCAGACTGATTAAATAAATTGACTTCTACTGGCAAATCTATATATTTTAGGGCTATGCTATGTTAACCATATATGTGTATGTGTGTGTGGAAATGGAGAATCGAACGTATATAATCAAGCAATTCATTTGGGCTTTTGATTCATTAAAACATTTATTAAAAATTAAAAGACAAAATAAATAATGAATTAACAAAAAAAAATTATTCTATGCACTTTGCTAACCAATTACATTGCTCTCATAGCAAAACCAAAACCGACTAATATTTAATATACGAATCATATATTTTCGAATATGTGTGCTTTTATAATATCTTAAATATGATGTATTTTTAAAACATACTTTTTATTAGCTTATTTATAAAACTTGGATGATGCCATAAATCAATCATCTTTTATACATATTATAAAAATTTATACAACACTTATCTGTTATAATTAGTGTATATCATCTAACACTAACTATACAAGAACAAAGAAAGGCAGGGAAAAACAATAACCAAACACTTATGGTTATACTTATATACATGAGGGTTAAATAATATCTCCAAACTCATTCTAAATAATCTAATCGTCCCTTGATCATTTCTACAACTTATAACAGACAAGGTTTTAATTCTTTATTTTTTTAAAATAAACTTCATTTACAAATTGAAGTATAATAAATACAATTTTTTTAAAATAATAATTTATAGCATCACGCACACATCTGAATATCTATAATCACCTATAATATAATTTCTAGATCATACAAAATAATAGATTATCATATTATAATGATATGAAGTTACATTGTTTGTTTTTTTTAAAAAGAAAACAAAAAATATAAAAAAAATTGGTTATACATCTGTTGTAATCAATAACGAAAATACTTATCAATATCCCATCATTACATGTTAAGTTTTTTAAAACAAAATTGAAAGTTGAAAGAAACATACATATTAGTTTCAAAGACAACAGTAAATTATAACATAAAAAAAAATCTATCCATTGTTAAAGCATAATTTTTTACGAATGACAATAGTCTTTCTTTTTTTTAGCCTAGAATTCCGTTATAGGCGTGATGAATGACATTTGCATGCATTGGAATTATTTTGTTATATATACGCGAATAGCAAAGTTATACAGTATAAAATTATCCTCTTGATATAAGATTAAATAGATAAACTATTTCATTTTAAATTTTATTTTGTAGAAGATTGATAGAAAATTCTTAAAATTGAAAATCAAGCATTTAATTATAGCGTCTAATAAGAAAATTTTAGCTAGCTTTATTTTAAACAATTTTGTCATTTTAATATTATTTAGCTTTGGCAATACTTTAGAATAAATCATAATAATTTAGCTTACATATCATCCAGGCATTTTGAAGGTAGTGAATATGGACCATCGTTTGGCAGAAATTTGAAGGCTGGTATCCCTCTGGGGGGGGGGCTGTTTATCTCCTCATTTTTATATCATTCCAGTAGTATAATAACAAAAATTCTCTACAGGTATATAATTAGAATCCTTGCGATGTTTTTTTTATATTTGTTCTAATACTCTTAGAGAGTTATTGATTCTTTAAAATTTTTTTTTTTACATCTTCTTCCCTGGAACTTTTTTTTTTTACTTTCCTTTAAGTTTTCAACTCTATGTCTTTCTTCACTCACGCCCTCTGTGTTTTTTTTATTACAATCAACTTTGGAAGTGTGCCAGAATTTTACTTATAAAATTTTAACAATACAATATTTGAAATAGAATAAACATAATAATAATAAAAAAAATTAAATATCAAATATTAATTTATAAATGTTATTCACCAATATACAAATAATCTTTATCATTTTTAAGTATAAGATTATGAACAATATATAATTAGTAAATAACAAATAAAATATAGGAAAGAAAATTCTAATTAATATTATATCTATGTATCTACTCATTATGACATGTAAATTTTTCTACTACATACAAACATCTCTGATGTTATTCATCCTCCTCTCCTACAACCAAACATATAATCCAAAACTCTACCAATCAGTACACCCACTTAAAGTTTTAATTTTTTAAATCCTAATTTTAACTAGCAAATTACATCTCAATTCATTTTTCTCAGATAATTAACTTTAGCCATTGTTAGCACAAATGTGAACTTCCCACATTTCTTCCTGGTGCCAACCTGGAAGGTCACAATATATAATAAATAAACAACTATTTTATAATATTGTAATCAATAAAATTAATAAAATATAACACAAATAAATATATAATAAATCACATTAATATATGACCTGAACACTGCTCTTCTATGCAAGTACAAAAAAAAAAAAAACAATAGTGCAAATGCCTATTTCATGAGCTTTAAATAATTCAATGATGTCCATTAATTTTAACAAAGTAAAATGTATAATTAATAGTTATCCAAAAATAAAGTATAGTTATTAGATTTCAATACTTTCAAAATATTGAATTCTTTTATCCTCTATTTAACAAGCAGTATCATAATGACATTATAAATAAACAAATGGTGGCCTCCATTTACAATGTATGCAATATAGAAATAAATTGGTTTTAATCTAATGTTAAAATACTCCATCAACATTGTAAAATGATGTCTGTAGGTAGAAATAATTCTTATATATAGCAGTATATTAATAATTTTGATTTATCATAATTAAAACATTTTGTTTGTACGTGTCAATCCTCCTTCAACAGAGAAATATTAAGATGAACATGAATGCTATAAATTCCTTTTCTTTTTTTAACAAGTGTTTCTGGACACCAGCCTATTTTCTCAGACAAATACAATCCTTTCTACCACATTAGTTTGTAATTACCAAGCAAATATTAATAACAATAAAATATATAAAATAATTTGTATTTGCTTCAATGAAAGTCAAGATATTAGAGAGAAAATTCAAATATTTTAGTCTTATGTATAACCTTGCATAATTGACATCATATTTATCATAAAATCCAAGATTTTTCTCATTCATCCTGCATTCCAAAACAAAATTTCTTTTACAATAATAATAATAGTAATAATGATGATGATGATGATGATAATAATAATAATAATAAAGTATTTCATAATGATCACATATAAAATATTATTTACACTTTACAAACACAAATGATACTCTTTTAACTTAATACAAATCAAGACAATTTCAACTACTTTTTTGCAACATTGCATTGGAAATATATATATATTATTCCAAATTAAATATTACACATATAACATAAACATATCATACCCACTTAGAACATTGAATATATGTTTGTAATGTTTACAATTAACTACTTATGAATGTAATAAATTAATAGACACAGAATAAAGAAACAATAATTTTATTAAGATTATAAATTTATTATTTACAGGTGTATCTTAAACAAATAGGATTAATTTGTTAATTTATGTAGCCATAGTAACACCTTCCTTACTTTAACATTTTGTGATCCTAACAACTATTTCAATATTTAAAGGTAATGCATTATTTATTAAAACTACTGAGAAAAAAAAATTAAAAAAAAATTGTGCTTGATCTCAACTTAAAAATTAAATTTGCATCAAATTTTGATTAGTATAATATATATAAATTTAACAAAGTAAGTATATTTTTGATGTGATGGCATCATATTTGTAGTTATCAAAACACATATTTTACTTTCAACATTTACAAAACTCACCTTTACTTGTTTGAAGGCACTCACATTCATCATAGATTCACTTTGCAAAATAAACTAAGTTTTTTAAAAATATTTTACTGCTGCCATTTTTTTTTTAAGTGTCATAGCATCGGCCGGGACGCGAACCCGCAACCCGGGCAATTGCCTGCAAGTGCAAGGCAGATGCGTTGACCTCTCGACCACCAATGCAAGACTCTGCCATTTCTTTCTTCATAAATTATTTCAGCAATACCTGGATCAAATTCATATTTATATTTTTGTCACGATTATAAAATTCTAACATATTTGTAAAGTTAAGTTTAACTTTTCTATATAAAAGCAAATGCAGACATTTTTAATATGTACATAATTATATACAAATTAATTATCAAATGGTACATATTAAAATATCAACAAAAATATTTAACAAAAAAGGAATACTAAATGTATTTTTAGCACAAAAAGTATAGTTATTTTTTCCATGAATATTAAGTCATTTATATGTCATGATAGAATTTTAATTTGAAATTATACCCCCCCCCCCTTCTCTAAAATCAAGCAAAATTTACTATTTTGTATTATTCATTCTTCTCTTGGATAAAATTTATTAATGAAATGCAAAATATACAATGCTTAAGGAATATTTAAGATACTCTACTTGATGGGAAAAGTTTTCAAGAGTTTTTTTGTGTGTTTGGTGTTTTGAAATTGTAGCAATTTACACTATGATTTAAAAAGTAAACTTTTATTTTTTCCCAATCACATGTATTAAAAATGTGAATAGAGAGAGAAAACTATATGGAAAATTAAAAATTAAGAAAAAAATTCAAATTTATTGGATAAGAAAATAAATATAGATACAAGAGTAAATGATGCAATTACTTCAAACCAAAGATGCAAATTATTTTTTTAAAAGAAACTTTAAATATGCTATGGTAGACAATAAATTATGAAAGTATTTAAATTGATTAAAATTGCCTAACCTTAATAACGAAATGATAAATGAATTCTTCAAAAAACAAAGAAGTCTAGACAAACTGTTATTTAAAAAAAAGTAGAGACATAGAGAAATTGTGAAGATGATATAAGTTTGATTAAATATATAATGGAATAAAACAAACTAAATAAGAAAATCAGAATCACAGAAGTAAAGTACTAATTAAAGAAATTTGTAATAAATGATTAAGAAAGAAAATAAACTTATTGAAGAGGTGAAAAGAATATATTGTTTATGCAATAAAAATAAGAAAAAACTTTATCTTAATTTTAAAAAGTCTGGTAATTAAAGATAAAATATGTGATGCAATAAAACATTATTTAAAACAATCTGTAAATATCTCACTTCAAAGAAAAAGCTTCTCCTACAACCTTTCAATGAGTAGTGTCAAAAAGATATTATCTTTATTAGATTGATCAATTGCAAAACAATAAAAGTTTGAACATTTTTCACCCAAGTTTTAACTTCCAGCTAATAATAAGTAGATATTCATTTATTGATTAATATAAAATAATTAGCAGTCTAGATAAGGGTATCTTGATTGAAAGGAAAATGCTAACTATAATTAGAATATGAAAAAAAATTATCTGGCCTGAGTTCAAACTCAGGTAATAGGACATGTCTGATAAATGTACTACCAGTGTATTATAAAGTTTATTATCATTTTCAGGTTAGATTTTAGTTCAATTGCTAATAGTCATGACCTAACAGTTCCAAGCACTAATATTTAGTAGTCAGCCATATGACTTGTATAGCTATATAGACGTAATCCTATGCTAGTGATAGGACATTGAAAAGATCCCAATTATACATTTATTGCAAATAGTTAACCATCGGAAAAAAATTACAATATACCAAACCAACACAAAGCATAATATGACTTCTGCTTATGCCTCATCTCATAAAACTTAAAAGCTTTGTTTCCTTCACTTACTAAATATAATAAATGATTGAATATGGTATCTAATCAGAAGATTGAGAAGTATTTGAACACCAGAAGGCATTGTTTAAGTTTTGATACAGAAACCTTTATCTCTGGAAATCTCTCTTACTTTAGTTCCCGGCTAAACTTCATTTTCCGTAAATAAAGCTTTTTTTTTTTTTAAAGTGTCATAGCATCGGCCGGGACGCGAACCCGCAACCCAGGCAACTGCCTGCAAGTGCAAGCTGTAGCGCTGACCTCTCGACCACCAATGCAAGACCGTAAATAAAGCATTTAATTACTAAAATAATATTATGTGGCAATAAATTGATGCTTAACATCCAGGTCTGATTACTGATTATTTTTAGCTAACTTTGATTTCTAAAGGATTTCTTTTCTCTATTGATAAACTCATAGATAAGTCTCTAATTTAAAAATTTCCAACTTGTATATACAGTATATAGCAAAGTAAACACTATAACTATAAATCAATAATTCTAAGCATTATAATCCGTCAATCTTTTAATACTTGCTTGTTTTTTTAACTCTGAACACATATATGCATTATGATTATATCTTTATTCTTTAAAAATATCACTTAATATTGTAAACCTTTTACTTCGCATTTATATATTTATTTTTTTAAATAAATTTAATTATAGTTTTTTGCAACTATTAAAAAAATATACATTTTTAAAATCCTTTTTTTTTTTTTTTAACTTTATCTACTTTTATTTTATTCTTCACATTTTTTTTTCTTTAATAATTTATTTGCAGAAAATAAAACTCTTGAGATTTCCGTAACATATGGAGAAAATTATATTTATATTTGATTATTTTTACATATTATTTAATTTTTTAACCCTACACTTGACCTTTCTATAATTAAATGACAATTTATTTATTTTTTACCGTTATTATTCCACATAATTTCTAAATTATATTCATAACAAATTATTTACTAAGTTATTTTTAATACCGTATATATATATATATTTTTGCCTTTGTTTTTATTTTCTTATCTTTAGGTTTTTCTTTCTCTTATATTCAAAACAAAGTTTTGTGCGTTTGACGTGCGCTCATGTTTTTCTAATTTGGGGATGAAACTGTTTCATTTTTGATAATCCATTTATATATTGTTCTGAGTATGTTAGGGGGCCATATAAATGTAAAATGTTAGGTTTGTCAGGTGTAGAAACAATAGTCTTCAAAACCTCAGAGGATGCAATGAGTCATTATCTCCGTGTTCTTGTGAGTGGCAGGTGTCATATGTCTGTAGCAGCCTCAAGATTTAGGCCCAACCACTTCAAAGACTGTAATGTGTACAAACTGACAAAACATACTGTGATACTTATAAATCTATGCCTACATTATAATAATTTTAATTCAAAACTATTGACTAATTTTTTAAGACAAATCAGGCTTAATGTTTATTGTTGTTGTTTTAATGTTTATTTATTTTTTTATTTTTAATCTATAGGTTTTTCAATATTGATTACAGTTTTGAGAGTGTGTAAAAAATATGTTTAACACTTATCAGCCCGGCACAATTGAGTTACTTTATAGACTTTTTGAACCTTGTTTAGTCATATTAAAAAGACAATCATGCTTTAATTATCCCACACCTGACTGCTTCTTATGATATAATTGTATTAAAAGCAGTGACAGCAATTCCCATTGAAAGACAACTCCAGGTAGTTGAGTGAGCTTCTTTTTATCCCCTCTAACTGAGGACCAACCCATTAAACAACTTATTAGTGCCATTTCGTAGCCAGTCAGCAATTTCCATCAACTTTGGATTTGTCCCTCTCTACCTCAACTTATTGTCTCCTTTCTGTCATTAGTTTTTAATGCTTAAAGAAACATCATCCGAGGATAGATGATGTATTATAAAAATTTTAAAAGGGTCAGGATGAAAGGACTGCTGTTCCCAAAAGTCCAACAAATTCACTTGATGAACTGAACAGGGAATTATTTTTGTTCTTCACATTATAAGCATTAAAACTTAAAATAAGGAAGAGGGAAATTCAAATTACAGCTAATAAAAATTTTAGAAGGATAAAAAAAAAGCGTACATTATAGGATTTATTCATTCATATATAATCAGATGCTACATTCTAGAAGAAATAAATAGTGACAGATTCTTGTATAAACTAAGTCATCTCAATCGCAGTGAAATTAAGAATTTTTAATATATATTACGCGATCAGAAAAAAGATGAGATGAGAAAGTTTGATAAAAAAAAAATAAGAAGAAATGCCGCTGAAGAGAAATAGTGAAATAAACACGAAAAAATCATTATCCTACAATTAATTAATAATGGTAAAAATGATGATTATAGGTAAAAAAAAAAAAAGTAACTGAATGATTAGATTGATAAGATTATCTTATGTTCAAGTACCAAAAATGAAAGATTAAATTTCAATTAAGGAATTTTTCACTTCACTTTTTAATGTTAAATCACAAAAGCCGATGATGGTGCTAAAACTAATATACTCAAATCGAAAAGATTTGAAATCCATGAACACATAAAATTTAATATTTATGTATATAGTTCCTGCTCATAAATTTACACACATGTGTATGTATGTGTGTATAAACTCTGATAATAGATATGTTATGATTAAATCGTACCACCAAAAATGCATTCGACTTAAAATACTAAAATAATAGCCATCTACACTTAAGAATTATTATCTTCACTGATTCACATTACTAGGATATTGTTTATTGCACACACCTTATATATATCATTATAAACCAGTCAACACTTAGACAATATCAATAACAATCAACAATTTCTAATTGTTGTCAAGGCATATAGACTCTATTGACCACAGCGATTGAAATTATTAATACAAAGAAGTGTAAATAAACCTCTTTAATCAGGTAAATAAAACCTACTCTGAATGCATACTAATAAATAGTCAATTATATTATTACAAACTGCAATTATAAATTTCAAATTGCAACCAAAGTATTAATTAAATAATAAGTGTAATAATGTTCAAGGCTACATGGGTTTATAAGTATTCATTAAAAAACAGTCAATACTTAGACAATCCCAATATTAATAACAATCAACATTTTCTAACTGTTGTCAAGCAACCTCCTTTTAACTATATATATATATTAAATGCATAAAGCTAAACTAATCAATAAAATAATTAAAAATCACTCCAAACTCAAAACTAAATCAGAATATCCAAAGAAAATAAACTCTATAACGTAATCGTTTTCCCTGTTAAAAGCAGACTTATTAAGTGCAAAGGATTAAAAACATATCAATAAATATATACATACACTATTATCCACAATTTCTAATAATATCTCACATACCCTTAATATTAAAAGAACTCTTAACTACTTGGGTCTAGGACGCCATATTGAATTTTTTTAAAAACTGGCCTGAGACACAATTTTCATAATAACTTCAGTTTTAATTATGTTAGAGCAAAACAATTTACATTAATAGAAACTAGAAAACCCAAGAAAAACAATAAGTCTAAGACAAATAATGATAACTATTTAAAAAGTAAGGGGAAAAAAAGAAAATTCAACATCCAAAATAATTATTACTTTAGTGTTTGTTCATAATTTCTAATTCATCATGAACTAAGTATTAATTATATCTTCAGTTATAATTTCTTTGTATTCCTCACAAAATTATCTTTCTAACCATGTATCCATAGCTTCATAATCTCCAAAAGATGTTGCCTATGAAATCTTTATTTTTATCTTGTACCCCAAAAATTCCAAATGTCAAAGGCATCTATAAAGAAAAAGATTCATCCTAATAAAAGATGCAAAAAAAAATCATCATAGCAATTGGCTTCTTGTCTATCTAAATTGTAGGCTACTGTCTATATCACTGATAAAATGAGTTTCATCTCTTCATTTTATATTTTTTTGTGTACATCAGTGATGTTTATATTCTTTATGCACGCCAGTGATGTTTATATTATTTATGCACACAAGTGATGCTATCTTGTTATATTTATTGTATCACATAGATATAATTTATTTGCATTTTGTCCATTTGTTAGCCATACACTTGAAAATAATGTGATGAAACATATAGCCAAACCAGAATGACTCCAAAGCATGAATATAAAGGCATAAACAAAAATCAGAATTTGATTATTTGCCTGCATATGCAATCTTTCTATACATTTGATTATTAGTTTTGTAATTCTTTACTTGTAAACACAAACATATTAAATAAACATAATAATAACTAATAAATAATAAATTATTAAACTTTTTGAAAATCATTATTTTTATAAAATAAGTGGATTAAAACTTTAGAAAATTATGATAGAACTTTAGAAAATTACGGCAGATATGAATTCTATATGAGCATAAATAAATATATAATTTATATTAACACACATTAACCACAAACTAAAATTAATAAAAATTATCATTTTTTAAAAAAAATTAAAATATAATTAAAAAAATTAAAATTTTATACTTACGAGTCTGATGTTGTGCTTTACGTTGAAGCTCCATTGTAGGCCGTGTTTGTGAATAACATCCAAAAAATGTTCACTTGATGCCTGTAATACATTTTCTGTCTTCATTGCTTCATGAAAAGTACAAAATTGATCAAAAATTAAAAGAAATTAAATGCTCTGCTTGATTAAAACTGCTGCCAAAAATCCAAATTTCAGCGGATTTTTTTGAGGTAGACATCTTTGGAAAGTCACATCATTGAGCTATCAAATGCCCATATTTTGTTTGATGTCATTCTTATACTTTTTCTGTCAGTAAAAAAAGAAAACAACACGGCAACCGATCAAAACAGATGCATGGCTAACCTGCTCAAAAAGCCGTTAAACAAGATTTTGCTTCAGAAATCATAAATACATAATAATAAAGATTTTTTAATTCTTTGCTTACTTCATTTCTTTCAAAGAAAACAATCTTAAACCTCATCAGACTAATAATGTGGCCTGCATCTCTTTTATGAATATATAAAGCATAAGTACTTTCATTTAAGCTCAAACTACTCTGACCTATATATAACTTTTTACTATAACAAAGAATAATATACACCACTCAAGACCTTCCATGGAGTAGTGTATATTACCTCTTATTTTTGTAAGAAGTTATATATAGGTCAAAGTAGTTTGAGATCAAATGAAAAAATAAAAATACAAAAAATTAGGATTAGAAATAAATATCTTAATTCTGCTTATATAACCATGAAAGAGATACAGGCCACACTATTAGTTTTGATAATGCTAAAGATATCTTCTATAAAAGAAATGAAAAAAAAAAATTAAAGAATCTTTATTATCAAAAATGTATGATTCTGAAGCATTTACTTAAGAGTTCTTTTAATATTAAGAGTATTCGGGATGTGATTAGGAATTGTGGGTAATAGTATATATTTGTTGATATGTTTTTAGTCCTCTGCACTTGAGATGTTTAGCAGGGTAACCAATGGTTGTGTTATAGATAAAACAAAGTCATACAACACATGACTCAATTTTATAAGCTTGTAAATAAAATAAAAAAAGAGATATAGTGTCTGAAATATTTTAGCACCTCACTGAGGATTGCCAAAGCATGAAACTGATCTGAGGATTGGAGATAATTTCTAGATAGAGATTTTTAAGTGCTTTCTCTTTGGCATTCTGGTTTAGTTTTGAATTTGGGGTAATTTTAATATATATATATATATTAATTGTAATATTCTTATGAATAAATAATGAATTCATTGTAGTATTTCCTAGAGTTTCCATATAGTAAAAATAAATAGCTCAATAGCTGACATTTCAGTGCAATAACAAGTAAATTTTCTCAGCCTGATAGTTTTACTTTAACCTTTAACCTGTGGACATTAACTTTCATTTGCTACTATTTGCAGTATAAAATGCTTTCTAATTAAGTAATTATAAATGGATAACTTCACACATTAAATATTTTCATCTTAAACATCCATTAAAATTATTATATTATATATAAATTTCTAATATAAAATAATTCAACTAATACCTCATACTATATTAATTTTCAATTACAATCTCAATGTAGTTATATAAGCTCTGACACAATTGATGGATGTTTAGTTTTTAGCATGTCATTGAGATTAGATTATAGTTAAATATATGAAGTATGAGAAATTAGGCTGTTTATTTATGTTAAATAGTGATTAAACTATGTGGTTTAGTACAGAGATAAAGTGATTAATTCAAAAACAATCCAAACTCAATTTTGGTATTTCAGTTGCTTAAATGAAAAACAAACTCTAATTTGAATCTCCATTAGAAAATAATGTAATTCACGTGTTTATTACATAAATTTTTATTGCAACTATTAATATTTATATAATTATCATTTAAGAGTCTCATGATTTAAAAGTAGCTCATTATGACCTGGTATTCAATTTCAGAATGAACAAAAATGTTTTCAAGTAACTTAGAATTTTTTCCTCAAGTATCTGGATTTTCACTATTACAACTAACCATTTCACATTGATGAGTAAATGAATATAAACTTTCACCACCCAGAAATTGCCATGTCTGGTGAATATTGCTTTCTCTTTCACTATTCCTCTATGATGAGATGTTGGAGAGGCAATGGGCTATTTATTTTTAAAAATGCCATTTTATTAATTTTTGTACATAATAATCTATAAATTAAAGTATGATATGTTTTGTATTTAAATCTGTACATAATATATTATTTTTCTGATCTTTATTATATTTATTTTATTTTAGAATACATTTTCTTATATTATTTTTATATTTTTAATTCTATATTGCTGAAATTAATATTAAGAGACAACAGTTATATAGTATAATGTAATCATTGTATTGCCAACAGCAAAATACTGTACACATTTTTTTTCATTGTTTTTGTGTGTAATAAAACTCACGCATTTTTTTGTACTATTTTTTTATTGTTATGATGTTTTTTATTATTAATGTTTCTTATAATTTAGCTATTTAACAGACTGCTTATTTCAGTCAAATTTTTAATTTAAAAAACTTTTCGCCTTCTAAATTAAAAGAGTGCTTAAATTCGGAAGAAGGTTGCTAGGCACTCAGAACTATAAAAGACAATAGGAATGTAAGTCATTGAAAAAATTCAAAAAATACAAAAATGAGAGTAGATTTCTTCTTTTCTTGTAGGATAAGACATGTATTTAATAAAATCTTTTGAACCTTATAATAGTTATTTTAAAAAAAATTCTACATGTTTCTCTGACTGTTTTGCATAAATAAAATTGGAATATTAAAATCATCAACATCTTCAGCTTTTAAAGGCAATGCCTTGATCTATCTTCAGAATTTATTTAATACCTACATATGAAAAACATTTAACTTCATTGATGACATTTTTAATATACAATATTTTTAGTCTCCTTCTAAGTCTTCTTCATAAAATTTTGCTGTCCAAAATATTTTGTAAAAACATATCTTATAATATGTCCTAAAAACTGAATCTTTCTTATTTTTATCATATTCAGTAATTCTTTTTTTTTATTTTTCATCAAACTCATTCTCATTAATCTTTTCCAAAGCAACATTTCCATTTCTTCCAATCATTTTCTTTCTTTCTTTTCCAAAGACCATGTCTCAACAGCCATAAATCAATATACTCCAAATGAAGGTTTTAACCAATTTCATTCTATTTTTTATATTGATATCTTTATTTAGTAGTAAAGTTGTTGTTTTTTTTGTTTTTTTTTTGAAAAGGCTGTTTCACTGACATTATTCATCTTGTAATCATAACAAGATAACTTTTGTCATAACCATTCATATTGCCAGATCCATACATCAATCAATCTTTTCATCTTCTGTTTATCTACCAATGTCACTCTAGTCTTACTAATATTTATTTTTAATTTAAAAAGATTATATATGCATATTCAATATCTTAAGCATTATATTGATTTTTTTTTTTGAGTCTGCAAATAATGCTACATCAACTGCATAATAAATACAATGAATCTGCATATCATTAATTTTAATTCTTTTAGTTTCCTTTTTATGATTAAGTTTTCAATAAGTAAATTTAATAAGTGGGATGATAATGGGCAGCCTGCTTCACATTTCTTATATTAGCACAAGTTTTGAAATTATTTATAACTATTTCTGTATTTTAAGATTTATATAAATTTAAAATTGACTATCTATTTTTTCAATCAAAGTCTACATTCTTCATCATTTTAAATAATTTCCAATCTACTTTATCAAAGGCCTTTTCCAAGTCAATAAAAATCACATAAGATTTCCTATTTATTTTTAATCTTCTTTGCAAAATCATTCTTAATGACATTATTGCTTCTCTAGTTCCTTTTCCAGGTCTAAAACCTTATTGATCTTCATCCAAATTCTCATCTATTTTTTTTATTATTATTTTTTTAATTATTATGAGTAAAATCTTTAAGGCGTGAGATAATAGAGAAAATCATATGGTATTATACCTTTTTCATTACAATTTTTTAAATTCAATTAAAATACAATCTATACCAGATAACTTACTATATTTTTTAATCTTAGTAATTGTATACTCAAATTCTTTTTTTGTTATTATAGGTTCACTCTGGTTCTCACCACCAATGTTTTTCTCTATATAATCTCTCATATTTATTATTTCTTCTCCTTTCCAATAGTCACATTCTTGTTTTCAATAAATATTATTCTTTCTTTATTTATAATAACATTACTCAGTGGTCTCTCTTTATAATTCAAAATATTTTGACTTTTTTATACATTTGTTTAATCTTTCCAACATTTATGTTGTCTTCAATTTCTTCACTTATCATATTCATCAACTTTGCTTTTTCAACTCTGTAATTTGTTATTAAGTTTTTAATTATTTTATATTGATCATAGTCTTTATTTCTATGTTTATTCTTTTCTTCAATTAAATTCAGTATTTCTTGAGATATACATAGTTTTTTAGATATTGAGTCATTTCCTTAATACTTTAATGGCAGTGATATTTATACATGTTTTAATATTATCCTATCACATATTATCAATATCTATCATATTAGTTTCAGCATTCATTTTTTTATTATGTCATAATTTTGTAATTTACTTAAAAACCATTTATTTTAAGTAGATAAAATTTTTTCATAAAAATTAATATTACATTTTGCAAAATTAAGCATATGATCACTATCCACATGAGCACCAGGGTAACTATAACTAGACAGTATTTAATTTCCATATCTTTGTTTAATTATAATATCAATTAAACATCTTTTAAGATCACCAGAAACTTTTCATGAAGAACAACTTCTAGGTATATCATAAAATTTATTGGATATTACCCAGAAAGAGACCACATGTGGATGGATGGATGAAATAAGAAAGTGTGTAGAGGTGATGAGAAGAGAAACTAAAGATCAAAGAATATGGATTGAACTTGGAAAGATCTTCATCCTGTAGTGGATTGATAATGGTTGATGATGATGATGACAACTTCAAACTGCTTAGAAAATTCAACCACCTCATGAATTCAAATCACCTAAACCAAAATCTAGCTACACATCTTGGATTCTTAAATACATCCACAAATGCATTAAAATCACCACTCAAAATAATATTATCTTTATAATTAACAAGCACTAATTATTTTTCTAATCTTTCTAAAATACTTTCAACCTTTTCAGCACTATTAGTAATAAAAAATATACATGTATTAATACCATATCCACTGGATCTGCTTTCCTTTTAATCTTTAAAAGTTTATCATTTATGTGATAAATTGTCAAACATTATTCATTCATTTATCTTTTAATGTAATGGAAATATCATTTTTTCTGAACTATCTTCTCCACTATAACTTATTCTGAATTCTTTTGATTTAAAATAACCATTATCCATCCATCTAGTTTCACAAACACCTAAAACATTCATTTTATATTTGATCATTGACTTTTTAGCTTCTTCTAATTCACTGAGTCTCCATAATGTCCTTATATTTCAACTACCTAACATAAATTATTTTTGTTATGAAGATTTTGCAGGGAGATGATCTGAATGACTTCATTTTTTCATTCTTGTGGAAAATAACCATTCCTATTTAATTTTATAGCTACTCATTCTGAAATATCAAATATCATTATACAATGGTTTCTCATTGCCCTTTACATCTTCATGTTATTGACTGTTCTGAGGTTCATTCACCTTTAAGAAAGATTTCTCCCACAATCCCCCAAAAAACATCCAAAAAAGGGTAATCTAATTTTTTATTCATTCATTTAATCTTTAAATGACTGTTGGCAGGATAGAGGTGTACTCCTTATATTGAGAACCTCATTAGAAAAAAACAAGGTGCATTATATGCGATGGGCATGGCTGTTGGGTAGGAGAGGGTATAAATTGCATTCCATTTCTTATACTCCAATTTTCAAGTATGCTATATTTTCTTAACAGTATTTACAGATAACATCCATGCACTAAAATGAAACTAAACACAAATAAAATTAAATATCTAGTAATGAAGAAATTTAAATGATTACATTAAAAAATGAAAATGAATACAAATGGCATTAATAATATAAAACTTTAATATATGTTTATATTAAGAAATGAAAATGAATTATATATTTAAATAATACAAATAGCAATTATAATATAAAACTATGATATATTAAGTCAAAATTAATTTTAAGTCATGAACAAAGAACTATTAGGGATAATCAACAATACCTAACTAATATATAAATAAATTTCTTTCATTGGTTAGAGTTGATTGTGGGAGAAATCCTAATTTTGTTTTGTTTTTATCCAACTGAAATCTATTAAATGAACAGTATAACAAATATAAAAACAATCTCAAAAATATTTAGGCTACAAGATATCTATCTCTTACTTCTATTTTGTATATTAACAATAATTCAAACTATATTCTATATTTAAGAAATGAATATAAAGAACTTATAATAATATAAGTAATTAAAGTAGGAATGAAATTGCATTTAATTCCTAGATGAGAAAATATCTATTCCATATCTATATAATTCTAATTTTTTTAAAAAAGAAATTCTAATGATAATGAAAAATGTTTCAATCAATTTGAAATATAATGTTTAATTCTTTATTGATTTAAATATAAGCATGGGAGACTATATAAAAGAATATCTTGAAATGTTTTTTCATATTTATTTTTATAAATAATGATATAATTTTAAATTATAATGTTAATAACTTATTTTTATAAATAGATAATGCAATATTATATAGTGTTTTTTTTTGTAAACAAAATTGCAATAATTTATGCTTTTTAAGAATAGCTTATTTTAACCAAGTATGAATATTTTTAAAAATCTAAATTTTTGTACCTTATCTGATCTGTCACTAGATGTGCTAGGTATCTATAATAATTGAATTACTACATGATTAAAAGAATTCGAAGGCTTTCACTAAATAAAATTTCAAACATTGCAAATAAAGTTAATTTGGGGAATATGTAATTGAGAAAAAGCTTTATTGGAATTATATTTGTATGGAATGATGAATAAAAACCTAATATTTTAGTCAAACTTAAAAATTCAATTTTTGATGCACAAGAAATCTTGAAATTCTCTGTTGAATGTGTCAGACTAAATGTATAGGAATGGGTAACTATCATATCAGTACTAGGAGTGATAGACAAATATTTATCCTCATCAGTACTTATTATTCATGTGTAAGACATTATATCTATCATTTTTCTAAAACTAAATCCTACCTAAATTCAATAATTATCATCTATGATATTCAGAAAAGCCATAGGCATTTTGAAGAAACCAAATTATATTAATAAACATAAAGGAATAGCCTTTATATAAAAGTGTCTCTTTATATATATATATATTTTAAAAAAGCAAACAACTAAGTCTAAAGCCAACTAAGAAATATTCTCTCTTTTCAAATTTAATTATAACTCTTTATTTACTTTTTTATTTTGTTTAAGCAAAATACAATATTTATTCTACTTTATTCAGTGATTTCAATGTATTTTTTATATTCCAATATTCTACTTTAATGAATCATTTATTATCATTAAATCAACTAATAATATCTTTGCAATGACCAGAATAAACCAGTTGAAGGCATTGTAATTTTGCTAAAACATTGGGGGAGGGGGGTTAATATTTCACTATTTTACATAAATGATACTGGAAAATACAATGAATTTCTTTAATCATTCACACACATATATGTGTACTAATATAAAATTTGAATTATTTTATAAATTGTATTATATCACTATTAATTACAATATAATTCTCAATACATCATCTTTCAGTGGTGAAGATAAGAAAAATTATATATGCAGGAAACTGACAACACCTTAAAACTATTAAAAATTACAACTAAAAACAAATTAATGATTATTCGCTAAAAAAATGTATAAAGTACAATTCAGATTTTATAAAGTACAATTCAGATTTTATAATCCAAAATATTCATACTTACGACTTGAAAGTGTAAGTGTGGATATATATATATGTTTTATATGACAGTAATTTTTTAATATGTTTAAGCAATAATGATGAAATATTACCAAGAAATAAGACTCATGGTAACTTTTTCACCCTCTATTTTATACTGTGACACTTCTTCTTTATGCTTGACTCTCATATCATTTGGTGTCTATAATATCCTCCTGAATTTCATTCAACAGTGTAACCTGCTAAAATAAAAAAGACTTTATCAATTACAAAATCTATGATGTCTTTTTTATATCAAAGAAATAACTAACTGATCATTTATCAATCAAAAAATTTTCTTTTTATTGTTAGCTTTTTCCCCATACTTAAGTTACACGTCATAAATTTCTTTCCTAAAGTTATCAAAAAATTTATTTACATTTGTAAAGATATTATTTAAAAATATTAAATATATTTAAATTTAAATGGAAAAAGTAAACAAATTTATTACTCCCTCTTAATACATTGTACAGGCTTAAACCTGCATTTATATATGTAACATATGTGGGGTTCGAACTCGGACTTTCACACGACCCACCACTCTCAGTGCCATCTCATATTGCTGACCCACCTGATCTCACACATATTGAAAAGATAAATAATCACCAATATACGTATTTCATGCTAAACCAGCAATCATCAGTTGGTCTAGATTACTATCACCACACATATATAATCAGTATTCAGCTTTATATTATGATAGCCAATATTTATACTTTAATGGACAGGCTTCAAAGTATTCCAACTCACAACTCTTTAGCCTTCCATTTCACTGAAAATCGGATGATGGAACGTTCAAAGCCCTTGATAGTGCCAAGGTTGTCATCCTACCCATGTTGACATATTAGTCATTCTGACCCCTCATGTACAGAAGAAATTTCTTTTTATTTTTTTAAAATTCTAATTCTCTTTACAGGCGGAAAAAGTTATTTCTTAATTTTTATTCGGTAACTAACTGATTATTAATAATAAAATACATAGATTCCAAAAGTACAATGATGTCTTTATTAACTATAAAGTATGGTAATTCAATTATTAGTTTAATAATAAATATATTTCGATATCAATCGCTTGTTTATCGGATAATAAAACCTTAAGTTACTCTACTGAAATAAAAAATATAAGTTAGTTTTCATTTCAATAGTGTATATATATATTAAAGATAAATAATTACTATACTGAATATAGATGTAATTATAGACAGTTTTCTTTCCAAAAATAATGAATAATTGATTCGTTCTATAATTACAATGTTTGACAATTTATGTAATATGACTACAACCATTTCACATCATTCTCTCTTTTGAAATAAATTTATTATGATTAATAATTTTAGCAAAAGAGGTGAATTTTTAGATGACCATATTCATTTTGCATAACTTGATGAATTCATTAAATACAATTGTTCTTTTAAAAAATAAACGCACTTAGAGTAAATAATACATACTCCCATTTCAATATCCAACAATATTTGACAAGAAAGAAATTCTACTTTCCTATTGATTCTTTATATATATAAAAGATTATCTTGAATACTTTAGGCAGAGAATCTGAATATTAATCAGTCCCAAAATCGATTGTAAGATATGTCTTAATCAGGTTGATTTTTTTACTTAACAATGTAAAAAAAAATATTTTTTTTTAATTTTAAGCATTGTAATAAACATTTAAATGATTTATGTGTAATACACTAAATCACAATATATATATATATATATTCTCATGTGTCATAGCATCAGCTGGCAAGCGAACCCACTAACCTGGGACAACTGCTTGTAAAGCAGCTATCGCTGACATTAAATACAATCATTTTTAAAATAGCAAGTGTTGGTCTATTAATCTGTTTAATAAATAAAGTAGAATCATTTTCTTATTATTATATTGTAGAATATTGAATTGGGAGTGTTTTCAAAAACAGTGGAGGAATTTCAACAACAGATATAGCTGGTGGACATAAAAACCAATTACCAAAGTGACAACAGGTCATCATATAAATAGTCCAGATTTTCATCAATCTAGCATTTGGAATCACAATCAGATCACTTGAGATCACAATAAGATCAGTTCAGTTCACTCTAAGAATTCAGGCTCTCGGTTTTTTAATCAATATTTACCAAGACAATGCAGTGCTGATAGCCATGAGAATCATATGACTTTTGCTCCAGCCTGAGTCCGATGAAAAACCTGCCTGG
>JAQFVV010002707.1:0-20646 GCA_028023455.1 Epiperipatus broadwayi | reverse complement strand
AGTTAGTAAAGTAAATTCTCTTAACTTTCAATAGCAAGCTTAGTTCTAAACCAATTTCACTTTTATAATATACTACATTAAAAACTTCAATAAAAGAAGCAACATTTCATTAGATTTTTTTTTTTTTCTAATTTCTAGCAGAGCAAAACTTTGCAAAGCAATTCTTAAAATAAAATGAAAAGTTAAGTTATTTTCTCTCCAATAGAAAAAATAGCCAAGATGCTTTGCTTCTCACACATTTCAGTGATTACAACTTATTGAAAAACATTTGTCTCCTTCTTCAATTAAGCCCTTAAAATGATAATACTGCCACGTACCAATAGCTCACTATAGGTTCCTAAAAGAACACAAATTTGAACTAGCAATATTAAAGCTTTATAACTAAAAAAAAAAAAAAAAAAAATGGGATTATAATTTTTGTAAAACTTTCAAAATCGTAGAATTTGAGAATTTAATATATGTGCGTGCATATATAAATATCACACACTTCAGCATTAATATACCTAAATTCTCTAAATCTTATTCATTTGTTATCAAGATAATAATATGAATAGACAGAAAATGATAATGGTGAGCATAGCTAACCATATAAATAATGGCTAAGAATGAAATCTCTTCATAAATTAAAAATGTTAGAATAGGCAACATTAAAGTGCTGGAGACAATGGCAAATCATCATTGATGATGACCCAAGAGTAACTGGCTAGAGCATTTTACTACATTATTAAATTAATATTATTTTTAGACGAGAAGAATCTGAATATAATTACAAACATATATACAATGAATTCTGAAAAAAAAAAAGAAATTTAAAAATCAACCAACTTTGAATATCTCATCACAAGTAAAAAACTTTAGTCTTCAACTAAATTCCTTCTATAAATAGTAAATAACATAAGGTGGTACATTGAAGATGTTTTAAAAACATATTGATTGACTTAAAGATTAAGCTAAATTGAAGAAGTATACATTAAACACAACAATCCAACAAAATAAGTATATGAAAACTTATTATATTTGCTTAAGCTATAAACAGTTGGTATAAAGGAAATAACTTAAATTATATTTTGTTCACAATCATTATCGAATACGCCTCTTTCTAACTAATATTGCAATCTTTACGCGATATTGATATCTATAAATCTAGATATTAAATTAGAGATATATCCGTTCATCAAAAATAATAAAATTATAGTCCAATAGCTGGTCTAATTCGAACTATAAAACCAGACCAGTTTAAAAAAAAAAACAAGAGTTAAATTTATAAATAAAGACGTATAACCTAAAACACATAAGTGTTGGATTCATATATTAATAAACGAATCAAAATCTGACTTATTAATTCACCAAATATTAATCAACATATATATATGATTTTTAAAATTTCGGATATACTATGACATAATCAGGCCATCATTTATGAGTGCAATTAAGCGTCCAATAATTGGCTCTCATCTAATTAAGATCTATGATATTCCATAATTATGCCAAATTCTGAATCATGAACTATGATAAAACAAAGTCTATAGGACTGATTTCGAGAACCTTTTTATTAATTATTTAACACAAACAACATCACATTAACTAGAAATTGAATTCTTCTTGAAACCAATCTTGCATACTTTGTACTAGTATAGTTCAGAACTTAGCTATTATATAATACTTTATATCTTTTTGCAACTAAACTATCAATAATTTCTTTCTTTTCTGAACTAATGTAATAAACAACTGTTAAAATCATATATAAAAAGGGTAGTTTTTTTTTTACTGCTGACTAGCATGCTTTCAATATAACATGTATACCATATTCATGGCTTATAATTAGCTCAGAAAAAGAATGAAATTATTTATAATTTAATTACAAAAGATTAAAGGAAGGTACAAGCTTGTATAACTTAGCATTTAAGATGCATAGTGAAGTTTAATAAGAAAGGCAAGAAAATTCAAATTTTTTAAGTAATTGCTTTACAACTGAAAATTTCTCCAAAATGTTTTAACAAATAAGAAGCCATATTATTACAAGCCATGAATACATGATCTACATGTTATGCTAGGGCTAAGTAATAAAGCAAAATATTTTTTTAAAAAAATCATCTTTGTTGTATGTTTTCATTAACAGTTGTTTATAACACTTTATATCTTAAATAAATAATAATTGAACAGAAGACACTTAAATGCACACATTCATAATACGAGATAAAATATATACAATTTATTAATGTTATATTCAAATAAAAAACTCTCATAAAAGAGAGATAAAATTATAATGATCAACATAATCAATAAAAATCCTCGTACAACAAAATCAACTCGCCCCCTGCACACACAGTATATTATAAACGCTATGTAATCAGTGTAAAATAAAAAGACTTGCTTTCAAATATAGAATGTTCAACTGATATCTTTCAATATGGAATGTCCACGATATCTTTCAGACTATTTATCCATCAAAACAAATATGTGTAAATTCAAAAAAAGAACCTTAATTCTATTATTCTTTATATTTTATTTTAATTTTTTGATTAAAAAAATCACACTATTTATTTACATTTTCCATGGATGCAATTAATTTCATTAAAGTAACATATTGCACAAAAGCAATTATCTTCATCAATACATTATCATGAAACAACTAATATTTTTGAATTTTATTACATCACTAATAACCAAATTCCATTGTTTAAAGGTGTATGAATATTTAATAATTAATTTAATATAATACTTTTGTTTCAACATTTCAAGATGAATATCAAATCAGAGGATAAATAGTGAATAATTGTTCATATCAGTGGTAATAAAAAATTTAAAAAAATACCATCTTTTAACCCCATCATCTGTCTACATGCTAATATGAAAAATTTGCCTATTGATGAACTCAAATGTTTAATATTAGAAAGCTTTTAAAAAACTTAAAAACGATTTAAAATTTTTTTATTGACTAATCAAGACTTAATAATTTAAATAGGAAAATTGTACTGCTGATAAAATTTAATGGAATAAAATATGTGGTTACAAACAATAAATGGATAGCAAGCAATGAGAAACTATCATGATGACGATCAAGTATTATGGTTTGATCCAACATTATGTGGCATAGGTTACATCATATAACTTCTGACAGATAACATTTAATTTACAAACATACATATATATTACATGCATGTGAATACAATAAAATATATAAACCAAAAATGTTTTCATTAACCTGTATCCAATTATTCCATCTAAAGGGGTTTTATAGATATAAAATAAAAATTAATTCCAGGACTAACTATCATACTTTTTATTTTATTCTATACATTGAGTAATGAAAAATCAGAGTAATCTCTGCATGACACAAATTTTGGGCAACTATCCTCATAAACTATCTTTGACGACAACTAATTATCCCTTACAATTTTTACAAATATGATCCAATATATTTTCAAAGTCTGATATAGTAAATTCAAACAATTAATATTAAATCCATCATATTAAGGATATTGAAATAAAAATAATAATGTGCTATGCTGATGGAGATATGTGTCATCTTCAAAAATAATTGAAAAGGCTGGGTCGCCAGAAATAAGATATCTGTGGATATTATTTTATTTTTTTTCACTTAAGTTGCCAAATAAAAACATGGTAGGTAATGCTTTAAAATATTTAATAATGCTCCAAGACTTATTTATTGTGCTCATTAAATTTATTTGTACATATGCAAATATACTTATGTTCATGTAAGATTCAATGGGATAAAGTGTTTTAGCACTGACTTTTCTATTAGTAACTGCTATAAAAATCCTTTTAAATAACACTGCTAAGTTATACAATCAAAGTTTAACAACAAAGAGATTAGTTCAAATTTTCCATCTTAGGTGGCAATGTATAGAATAAAATAAAAAATATAGAAGAGAACAATTTGAAGATTTAATATCACTCCAATTAATTTAATATTTGCGGGGCTGACAAGAAACTCTTTATAACTCATATGATCATATGTGCATTTATGAAGATTTAGTAAAATACGTAGAATATATTTTGAAACAGGTGTATAAATTTAAATAAACAAATAAATTCCACTACAGATTTTGTTGAATTGCATTCAAATTTTTTTACATATAATGCAAAATTTGTCGGAAATCTTCAAAATTCATGAAAAAAGTCAAAAATGAAATATGCAAAGTATTAAAAAAAAAATAATTAGAAACAAATTTAAAAATGTTAATAGTAGCATTTATAATATAATTTTAGTTTTTATTTCTTTTTTTAATGTATAGAAAGACATTTTCTGTTCTCAATTTAAACTCATCATTTTTATATTACTTTCTTAATATATATATATATATATATATTAAAAGACTTGAAGAAATGCTATTAATTTTGTTTCTATTCATTTTTGTATACACACATTATGAAATGCATCTAGGGGGTAACATGATAGTGCACTTTCATCTACTATGATTAAATAACTGGAGTTTAAATCTGCTCAAGGCATTCACTATTGGTTGGTAAACGGATATCTAATTATTCTTAGTACATAGAGGATAAAAACAAAGACCCAAAAATTGCCCAAAATCATAAATTTTATGGCAATTGACATATCTGTAAGTATTGCTATCTCCTTCATTGTTCTTCATGTTGGAAAAGCATTTGTCTTTACAGTAGGCAATTTATTAAAAATATTGATCTTTATGTATATATTAAAGATCTTAAAGGAATAGTGATTATGCGCAGTTGCTTGTTATGCATACAACCTGGTAGTTGGTCTGGGCAAAATGAATTTTTTACTTTTTTGAATCAAGAGTCAATTTTGAATTTATTATTTTTCAGATTACCAACAATAATCAATCCAACTAAACATCTATTTACTACTGAATGAATATCAAGCTAGTAATGACTAGAAGCAGAAAACTCAGGTTAATCTCATTGATTAGATGTGGGTGAATGCAGTGACTGTAGAAATCAGAATGCAATCATAATATATTGTTCTAGTATTAGTAGAGGGGGAGACATACTCCTGAAGACCATGAATGGTTAACACTTTACATACCCACAAAAATAATTGGAGTAATAAACTTCATAATGTTTGACTATATTACAACAACACCCTCAGTATCAAAAGTAATCTACAAAGCCAGATGAAAAATGAATCCAATTTCTGTCTTCAAACCATGATCTTATATATGAGTAATAGATTTGAAGAATAAAACCAGCATAAGATCAAGACCCACAATTGAAGGCAGATTCATTTTTCAAATGTTTTCTGGGATTACACCGATATTAGGATTACATGTATTACCACTTTGTGATGTTATTACTCCAATTATTATTGTATAATTTGAATTTTGTAATATATCAAAGTATATACTAAAATATTTCCCTACACATTTAGTTATAAATTATCAGGTTATATACTTATATAATTGTAAAAAAAAAAAAAGTTAAAAAAAAAAACACTAATTAATTGAATTTCTCACTATTAAATAATTATGCTGTGCTCATTATATAAAATTTATGATCATTTGCAAAAATATTTAAATTGAGCAATTTCTCATTCTGCGATGAAATCAATCATATAATACAATTTAAATAAAATAAGATGCAAAAACCAATTACTAATTTTATTAATACATAACTTTACAAAAACAAAAATATACTGATAATAAAATAAATAAATTTAAAATTTATTTTTTGGGAGGCAAAAAGTATACAAATTGTAAACAGATTTTATAAAAAAAAAAAAATGTATTAATTTAATAAGATAAATATTTATGAATTTCAAAAATGTTTAAAGATAAACTTTTCAAATATATATATAAATATTAGAGAAAAAACTTTTGAGTTGTTTTCTTTATAAATATGTGATATATAAGCATGCATCGTAAGGCAACCAGAATATATATATTTATACATGATAAGCTAATTTAAAGAAGCTAAAATACTGTCTGATGTATTTGACTTTTGTATTGATAAGAATTGCTATGAATAATTCTAAGAAGGTGATTAAAAAATTCTACATAAAGTTACGGGAAAGGAAGAATAGTCCAGAAAAACATTAAGCAATTTACAATTATTATAAATTGTATTGTGTACATGTATGCATCTTTCTTAAAATGAAAGTTCACACTGAAATAAAACAAATATTGCTGTGAAAAACTTTAAATGAAACATTACTTAATCAAAAAGTTGCTTAAATATATTTTTCCAAGTCTATCTATATTTCTGGACCAATTGTATAAACTTCAGGTTGCATTTAACTCAACAGCTTCAATTTCTTTTATAATTATTATTTAACAGGGTATTGCATTGTTTAATGATAATAAAAAAAATTATTAATGATATAAAAATACATATTTGTGAAAAGATCATCTATAAACCTTTGCTTAAGACTACGCTAATTAGCTCAACTATACCAAGCGTGAAGCAAGTTTTAGACTTGGATTCAATTTATGTGCTTTTTTAACATGTGCACACAATCTAAGTAAGGATTTAATTGTGAAACTATCAAATCCAATATAGTCAATTATCTATTTAGCTATTAATTTTGCCCATCTTATAAAAAAAATAAGCACTCCAAAATCTATTAAACAGCCTAAGGTTATTACTTGTAAATTTTCTACATTTGCAAAATTTCTTGGGGGGGGGGGAATAGCAGCAGTTGAATAAATTTATGATATTCTGCTTTGTTAACAATGCCTTATTCTGATGTTTCTCCATATAGACATCATAAATTTATCCTTCATCCATTTCAAATTGTAAGTTTCAACTACTTTAAAATTTCAACTTATCAACTTTTCTCATCAACTTTGTGCTTATAATTCATCTTCCATCAGGACAACAAAAGCCTGTTCACTTTGTCCTCTTTCAAACACTTAAATTTAGTTAGTTTGTAAATAATTTATAATGATTTATATATTCTTTACCCACATCTTTCCTTTGTTTTGAGTCATATTCTTCTTGCAATGCCTGCACCTACTTTGCAATTGTTTATACTAAATATTGTATTTCTATTAATATATATACAAAACAAGCATGTTATATATATGCATCTTGAATGAGTACTAGACACTTGGAATTCAATAAACAATATGCGAGTCTACCTTGATCACTGTTATCCACAAAACATGTTACCACCATATACATTAAACAGGAGGATCTTAAACTTGAATAAAATATAGTGGGTCAATTTCGCACATCCTCACCAGTATATCAAAAATTGCCTAGTTGATTAGATTGTTGCCTTGAATTCATTGTTAACAAATTTAAATACTCCAGGTTTGATTCCCTTGGTAATAATTAAGATGTAAATATGAATCAATGCTATTACTAAGAGCTGAATATATTTGAAAAAATTCTAAATTATTTCTAAAAACACTCAACAATTAATATTAGATTATGAAAATATTCCAACACATAATTATAACTAAAATAAGATATGTTTAAATGGTTACTTTAATCATTCAAAATTTTGAGTGATGCATAACTAGTTGAGAATGTATAGCATTATTTTTTTCAAAGAATGCATATAGTCTTTTTGAGAATAGCAGTTTTGAATATTTTCTCTCTTTGGGAAAACTATTAATTGAGAGAAATGCTGGGGAGAGGAAAACAGTAATTAAAATTAGAATTATATAGAATAATATAGTTTCAAACTTTATTCTCCATTATATTGCCATTGAGTTGTGCCTTTTTTTAAAAAAAAAAAAAAATCAATCCTAAAAATAATATTTACGAATGAATACAAAAAAAAAAATGTGAAAAAAAAAAAAAAAAAAACTCAAAAAGCCAATCTTAATATTTAGATTCCAATATTATAAACTTGTTCAAAAATTAAGATGCAACCAATAATTACAATTTTGTATTCATTCTGTTTAAATGTGAATCTAAATTTTAAACTTTATACTAAGCATTCAGAGGCAGATCAAGCTAAGTGGGGTCTCAAAGCGGTAAAAATTTTGAATTTAATTGTCGTTTTCATTATGAAGCAGAAAAAGTTAACATATACATATATAAAAATAAGTTTCAAGCATAAAGATTATATATTTAAAGTATCAGTTTTAATTTTCGTAATTATGCAACAAGCAGTTAGATGATAATGTCAAAAAAAAAAATTTAAATAATAAAATAAAAGTATTTTTTTATTACCATAAGTTTATTTATGCTTTTAAAAATTCAAATTTAGCTATAATTATAAGCCAGAAAACAAGAGCTAGAACATAGCATTATGTAAAAAGTAGTTTTCAAGCAAGAAAGTGGAAGTTATGAATCAATAATCTGTGAAATTTTTACTAAGGCAAATTTGTTTATTTTTATAAATATTTCTGTAATGTGATTTTCACTATGGCACTCTTACACAAGGTAGGGACTGGTTTCTATCTATTTGTAACACCTAGTGGAGGAGTCTAATCATAAACATATGATAACAGACATGTAAAAAGATGCTATGATCCCCCAAATTATGCATTTTGTGCTGAAGTACTCATCAGTTGGCCCCAATAACAATCTCTTACACATGTCTTTATTATTATAATTTAGCGTATCCGATTATTATTGTTTAATTGAGAACTGTCAAACTTATTGTCCTCACAACTTTGACACAAACCACTTGATGGAAGTATATTAATAATTTTTATTAGCCATTCATTAGACTGGTGTATATCTACTATTAACACTTTTGTGAAGGTGTGTAATCATAAACATATGATCAAAGACATGAGACAGATATATGATCTCCTTAAGACACACATTTCAAGTGGATAAAAATCAGTCCTTACCTTGCAAGAAAATGGTGTAACAAAAGTTACACCACAGAAATATTATTCATTAAGTGGTCAATCTTTAATCTAGTAAATGACTAATAAAAATTATTAATATGCTTATCTTTTTAGTTTATGCATTTAAAGGTTGGAGTTTAGTTTTCAGTAAAATTTAACTATATAGCAAATACAACAATTAATTTTTTTATATATATATATATATATATATATATATATATATATATATATATATATATATATATATATATATATATATAAATCATTATCAACCATTATCAATTCACTGCAGGATTAAGGTCTCTCCAAGTTCAATCCATCTTTTCCTATCTTTAGCTTCTCTTCTCCACATCACCCCTGCACACTTTCTTATTTCATCCATCAATCTCATATGTGGTCTCTTTCTGGGTCTTTTACAATCTCTTGGAATCCCATTTAAAATTTTAATTGTCCATCTATATATATATATTACTTATAGTTAAATGTTAAAATACTTCTATTATCTAAATTAATTATTAATTTTTCTAAAATTAAAACTTTATTTATATTTTTCCAAATACATTATTTAATAACTAACATTATTTATAAAAAAAATAGTCTTGAAAAGGTTTAGTCTTGCTTTTTTTCAGATGTAATTGACTTGACCAGTGAGAGTGCTAGCAAGAGAATTAAACTAGAGGTTATTAAATTTGTAAATACTAAACTAAATGTGATGCTCCAACCAACTAGGCCGTTTTGTCAAAGATAATAAACAATAAAAAAATTATATATAATAATCAATAAAAAATGGCAGACTTATCTTGGGAGTTCTTTTAACTTTTCATTATTTCTTTTTAACAGCAAAGCTAATAACTGTTTTCAAACATTGTGGATTGGGTTATTTTCCATTCTCTTGTAAGCAACTTCTTTAATTCTCTTATTAATAATTTCAATAATTACCATGACTTGTTTAATTCAGAAATAGAGTGGGAATTGGGCCATTTCATTTACTCTTTTACCACTGCCATAACTAATATTAATGTAAACTTTTTTTTAAAATGCTAAAACTTCATTCTATAAAATACTGATTTATTAATTTAAAAAAATATGACGAGGTTAGTATCTTTCAAACAATTGGAAATCTTCAAAAGACTACTCTTTTGAGCATGAAGAAAGAAAAGATTCCAAGTCATTGATAATTTTGGTTCCTTGTAATCTAGTTTCCACTGCATTTGTGAGGTTACTTTGAGATAATTTTTGAAATACAAAAATGATTTATATATATATATATATATATATATATATATATATATATTTCATATATCAATCAAATGCATTGACCGGGAAGTGAACCCAGGCTTGACAAAAATATGATATTTGTTTGTTTATTAGATATTTTTCCACAATAATTTGTATAATTTTTATTTTAAAAAATCTATCTATACATTTTTGATTTTATTCTGTTTAAAACTAGAAGTTAATAAATTTAATCTTAATATGAACAAAGAAAAATAGAGCAGTAAAGTGGCATGCTTTAGGTCACTGGTCATACAATATTTTCACTAATCACTGTGAAATAATATTTTTGAGATAATTCAAAATTATAAAACAATTTTAATGCTTTAAAGCAGAATTTGATAGATTTATTAGAAATGAACATTTGTTCATTTGTGTTTTAAGAATAAATTTGAAATAAAAAGATTTCATTGACTTTCTGAAGTGTATTTTCTTCAGATCATTGAATGATAGTTTAATCATTTGTTTTCATTGTAACTTTTTTTTTTTACTTCTGCAAAGTTGAAATATGATTTTTTTATTTTTTTAATAAAATTAGCTTTTTAAAAAATCAAGCTCAATATTAAAATTTGGTATAAAATAAAGATTTTATACAGAAATGAAAGGTTGAACATGACAAAAATTGCCAATAATAAAAAAATGTCAAGCTGTAAAAGGATTATTATTTTTCTTTTCCACTTTGTTCAACATATTTATGCATGTACAAATGAACATATGTTTTACTGAGAAAGCACAATAATATTGGAAAGAGAAAAAAGTGAAGAAAATTTAAAGAATCTGCTCCCATGCAAGAAATTTCATAAGTCACTCGAATGTGATAATATTTCAAAAACATTCACTAACAGCCTTTAAAATAAGTGGAGAAATCAGGCAGACTCTTTAGTATGTAAAATGTCTACTGACTATAACATAACAATTAGAATATCACTTTAAATTTAGTATTTATAAATCTAAATGTTTACTTTAAATGTTATATTAATACTATAGGCCAGCACTAAGTGAAAATGATAATAGTACTCAAAAATATGACATAATTCATTAACCTGTGTGATTTTGCTAACAATGGAATATATTAGGAAAAGTGTAAATAACATTTGATTTTTTTCTAAAAACATTTAAATATTAGATGTGATATGCTGTACTATTTCCATCATTTATGAGTGAATGTTGAATGTATAGAAAATTTTAAACTTTATTTAAACTTTCCAAATACAAACAACTTGTTAGTAATAACACACAAATAGACAATACATGTGTGGTGTAATTACTAACTTGTATTGTCTATTTGTGTGTTATTACTAACAAGTTGTTTGTATTTGGAAAGTTTAAATAAAGTTTAAAATTTTCTATACATTCACTCATAAATGATGGAAATAGTCCAACATATCACATCTTTAACATATCATCATTACAAACTTTCAGACAAACATTTAAGTATTAATTTAAATGGAAATAGTTCGAGTAAAATGTTATCATTACAGAGAAAATTGTATTTTTTATATTAATATTTTTGATTTTATATTATCTTTCCAGTTTAAATAGTTGGTTTAAATAGTAACTTTATTCTAAACTGAAAGGCTAAAACAGAGCAACCTTAAATGCAAATATTTTAATGTAAGCTACAATAAGTGGATGGTAGAATATTTTTTTCTGGAATTAATTACAGTTGCTTTAAAAGATCCTATGAATGTATACTTAATGGCAGCTGCACTTAATATTTGTATCCAATTGAGTTTAATATTTACAGTGTACTTCATGGTTGCATTTTATCATTCTGTAAACTATCTTTTAGTGTAAAAATTTCAGATATCCTCTCTCACTCTACTAATCACCTCTCATTGTTAAGAGCTGGAAACGTTCAAATCTTTCCATCATAATTGATAGTCTGATTTTTATAAACAAATATCATAATTCTAATTTGACGACATTAGATCTTGAATTCTTACTCAATAAAACATATATATATATATACAATATTTAATCTGTTAATATCATAACATTAATAGGTTAATGGTTTCTGAAAACGGTAAAGTGAAATGTTTCTACTGAGAGATAGTTTATAATATGATGGAATGCAACGAAATTTGCACTGTGAATCCGAGATTTTACTATATATATATATATATATATATATAATATACATTTACACACACACACACACATATATATATATATATAATATTGTATGATAGCCCTTAATTTAACAAAATTATAAAAAGTAAACAAAAAGATGGATTATGCGAGATATAACTAAATTTTTATAAAAGAAAGAAAAAATAAATGTAGCTTTAGGACATATAAATAAAATTATAGAACGTCTAGATAAATCTAAATAATATATTTTATTTTTCATATGTCAAATGCGTTGACCGGGAAGCGAACCCGGGCTGGCTGCTTGGAAGGAAGCTATGCTAACCACTAGACAACCAAATTATGCACTTAATAAACTGTTATAGCTTTACATTAAAATATCACAACTAGAAATGGTCAAATGAGGAATTACAATTAATTTGTTTTTTTATTTCTTTTAAATTACTAATTTGAAAAAATAATTAAATCAGTTTTGGTTATAAAATGATTCTAATTACTTATTCTGCAATTTTGAAGGAAAATATATGAATTAATTATATTCTTTTTAGTTTTATTTTTGAATATTTAATAAAAGTAATTTATGAATAAAAAATTAATTTTATTTCACATCCGTGCACACATGCATTATATCTATTCAGAGTTTTGGATATGTATATTTAAGAATATACACACAAACGTATAGTGACTATTTAAAATCATTTTATGTGGATGTATATTTAAGAATATACACACAAACGTAATAGTGACTATTTAAAATCATTTTATGTGGATGTGATAATTTACATTTCAAAACAGTAATGCTTTCTGCTTTGTTTTCTCTTATGGAGAATAAATTAATTTTTCTAATATTACTATTCTTAAATCGATAATTGTACAGTTAAAATATTAAAATGTTTGAAAAATAATTTATCTTAATTTTTAGGTAAAATTTAAATTTACAAATAGTCATTCAAATGTGTAGACTATTGGTCAAATTATCTACATGTTGGTTTCACATCTATTGTTTTTTTTAAAAATAAATCTGAAATTTATTTTTACAATTCAGCACTCCAGTAGTATATCATGTAATGGTGTTGGTAGTATTAATTTGGAGCTTTTTGGCAATTATTATATGTTTGCATATAAACCGTCTTTTACCTCCACATAGAAAATAATCTTTTTCTGATTTTGAATTGCTAATAAGTTTATTTCAGATTACTCTAATGTTAAGATTTTAGGTTTTTGATAATAGTTTTAAGTCAACTGGGAAAATTGTGTTTGATTTATTTATGAAATTTAATATGTTACTCTTTCAATAGGTATTTTTTTTTATTTTAAAAATATCTTTCCAACATATTTGTCTTTTCAATAAAATAATCGATCTCGCATAAATAAAATAGCAGCGTTGCAGACTCAGGCCATCAAAATCCATGAAATGTAGCTATACTTCACCACTTCCAATGCTTGAACTTTTTATAAATTTTTGAACAATAATTTACTTGATTCCTTTTTTAATAAAGTAATCTGATTGGGTGTGTTTGTGGAAAAATAAAAAATTAACAAAATTATATATTAATACATTGTACAGGCTTAAACCTGCATTTATATATGGAATATATGTGGGATTCGAACTCAGACTTTCCCACAACCCACTACTCTCAGTGCCATCTCATATTGCTGACCCACCTGATCACACACATGTTGAAAAGATAAATAATCACCAATATATGTATTTCATAATTATATATATATATATATATATATATATATATATATATACTTTTAGAAATGATACAAAATAAATAATTACATTAAAATGTTATAATTAATAATAATATTAATACAATTTTAACATTACATAAGTATATATACCTCACTACTTTATGCCTCTTAAAAATTATTTATCTGAATAAAATAACACCATGACTGTATGCTTCTTGACATCAAATTATATATAAAAAAACAGCTTAAATTCAAACAAGCATATTGTTATTTATATACTACAATTTTAAACCACCAAAATTACTTATCTTTTTAACTTTTATTTACACTAAATGGCAACTATTGAAATTTTTATCTTCTCACATACATTTATCTTTGCTATTGTGCAGATACATATTTTTGAAATGCAAGAGGTTTTATCCATTGATCAAAATTATAACTAAAATATATTGCTTTTACATGAATAAATTTATGAGCTACAATAAAACAGCAGTGCTGATATAAAAGCATATGTTAGTAATAATAAAAAGGTAAAAAAATGTTGTGTTATGATATTAATATGAGGTGAAATGCTAATAAAAGTGATGAGAGACACTAATTATGGCATTTTCAATTTTTCACGTTATATAGTAAATTTTTTTTTAAACATTGATGAATTCATAATAGTAGATTTATCTTCATAACATAAATATCTTCAATAAAATATATATTTTTATAAATATGATCCTATTATTGCACATCTCTGTCATATATAATGTGTCATACATTTATAAATAATTTTAAAACTTATATTAAAATAGACTGAATAAAAATACACTTACTATTTATTTATATATATTCTAATGATTCACTATATATATATATATATATATATATATATATATATATATATATATATATATATACATATATATATATATATATATATATATATATATATAATATATATATATGTCCATTAATTAAAACAAATGGTAATTAAAATTGAAATAATAAATTTAACAGTTTACAAAGTATTATAAACAATCCTTAAATTCACAGAAGTACTTTCATTTAATTTCTTAAACCTGCCTCAACTGCCATTAAATTAAAAAAAAAACAAAGCGGAAGCAAACGTCATCAATTCAAATCCCACAAATCTTGTATTTTAATGTTAGCAGCTTATCTATTTATTAAATGCATTTTATTCCTATTATAAAAATTGCCTCTTTAATTTTTCTTTTATTATGGTTTCTCTTTCATAAAGAATTTTTACATTTTCAAAATCAAATTTATATTTATATTTACATGTTTTTTCATGATCAAAGAAAACTGAAGGAGACATTACATCACCATTATTTTTACTTTTTACACGCTTATATAACAATTCATGCTCCCTCAATCTCTTCCCAATATTGCACCTAGATTCATCTATATATGATAGCATAAAATATTGCAGGGATCGTGATGTTCCCCATTTGTTTTATGATTGCAATTATTATGCATGCTTCGCAGTTATTTCTCTGATTAATATATATATATATATGTCAATATATTAAACTAAAAATAAACTAATCATAATGCTGATATATATATATATATATATATATATATATATATATATTGTACCCTCACTTCTCGATATATGATATAATTTAAAATATGACTAGCTCAATTAAATCATTATGCTCAGCTAAAATATGTACAATTATCTTTAATATATTTTTATAATATTATAACTTATCAGATTTATTACAAACTTATCAAAAATTAATATAGTTCAATATTATGTACTAATTAAATAAATATTTACTAAAATCATGAGACTGTGAAGTGAAGTTACAATTGGTAATTAGATTTACATTGAATCAATGTCTCTCCAAGACACTGTTTCAATGGCATAAGAATACTATTACCTCTTTATTATCTCATTACTAACTCTACAGCATTCTTATGACTTTATAAATGAATTATCTTTAATAATAATAGATAAATAAATCTCAATCTTTTGTTAAGGAAATATAATTAAATGATCTCAGGTTCTTCTAATTATCTTAAAGTAATAATAATTCATGTAGATAGGAATGATAAGGGATTTAATATCAAACCTAAATACACCTAACTTATTCTAATAACAATAACTGACAATAATAATCTTTAGTGTATAGCTTAATCTTATCTATTCTATTATACTATTAGTCATTAAGAAAATAAGTAAATCATATACATGTCTTTCATTTCCATATAGTATCTTAATTTTAAAATAGACCAAAATCTTATAATTTAACAATTTGTGGCAATAAATAATATTATATTCTTATACTATGCATTATAATTACTTTGTGACCATTGTAATATTATATGTTAATGTCAATCAATTTCTATAAATTATATTAATAAAATATTGTGTTTCTTTCTCAAATAATAAAATAATAAATTCATATTGTGCAAATATTATGTACATTCAAATTATCTGTTGTCAAATGCTGTGGTGTAAAATAATGAATTCAACACATCTTTTAAACAACTTAACAAATTTATTTACATTAATTTTAACAAGTAACTTATTTACACTATTTACATTTACAAATAAAACTAAAGAAAATAAATAAAAATAAGAAAAATAATAATACAAGATTTTACACTGTTACTACTTCCATAATCATAAATATATAATTTATACATTTCTTAAAATGTTCTATCAATAACATTTAATTAAGTTTATGACTTTAAATTTTAATAAACATCATTTGTCCTCAGTTAATACAAGAAAAGGTTTTATGTGAGATATCATTTATGTAGCATGTATGTAAATAAACAAACTTTAATAATTAAAAATGCTATTTCACTTAAGTCTTACTGTTATTTATATTATAATGTATTAGGATGTATTACATTTACCATCAGTATTACTCAAATATTAATTACTGTATAAACTGATGTAACTTTGTAATATAACAATAATTATTATATTATAACCATCTATTTCATTCCGATATAATGTTATATTACATGTCTTATCAAAATATGCAATACGTATATGTACTTTTAAAAATAATATTTTAAATTATTCAATAATTTCAACTTTTATAAAGTATTATACCAAATAAAATTCTATGATTCTTTTCATATAAATTATTACTCTTTTTTACTTGTTATTCTTATTCCTTCCTAATAAACTTCTATCTACAAAAATCATTTTAACCTTATTTAACTTTAGAAAAATAGATGACCCATTTTTAAACAAAAATAATAACGATCCAAACTCTCTTATACCTTATTTTTTATATACAATAAGCCTTCAATCAAAATATAAATTTCTATGTAAAATTAACTTAACTGATCTAATAAAATAAATAAAAAATATAGACTTTATATACTTCTTACTAACTTGAAAAGAAAAATAAATAACTTACGCTAATAATAAATCTAATTTCTAATATTGTAACAGAAAACATTAAAATTTATTCACGAAAGAATCATATAATTATTTCTAGGTTCTCATATTACGTTGTACTAAATTTACATCATCAATTTAAAGTATGCATATTAAAATAAAACTGCTATTATTAATCTTATGTGTGTATATTTTTTAAATATTAATACATTCATTCAATAATCATATAACATTTGGTTGATCTAAAGAAAACATAGTAAATACATCAAATTATTATTATTATTACACAATTTTTACCATAAATGATACTTCAATGTACAGTCCGTCACACGATGTCCTCCAAGATTTCAGTTTTACAAAATAATTTCACATTTACACTCAACAATTATTCTTTAAAATATTACGTGTTGTATAACTATAAAATAAACTTTATGCAATAAAAAATTATATTAATATTTAGTTATTACTTTAAATTTACAAACCAAATAAGCGTATGTCACGCTTGAATGTGAAGCTATAATAAAATACAGGAATTAATATACGCTTATTTGGTTTGTAAATTAAATTTATTGAATGAGAAGATTTAAAATTATATTATTTATTACTTTAAAAAAAATGTAAATATACCTTTCCTATCTTTCAATAAATTAATAATTAATTAAATATTTATGTTAGTTAATAAATAAAACATATTACATAACATCCAACGGTGTCTTCTTTCACTATCATTGTTCTTTTTCCTAGGCACAAATTTTCACCAAACATTACTTCCTTTTCCGGTACATCACGTGTTTTTAAAAGTTTTTATGAAATAAATGAAAACGTTCTTCTTTTTAAAAAAAATAAAAATAAAAAAAAAATCAGTTCCACCATACAAACAAAATAAAATTAGAATAGTTTATTGGATCCATATTCTTTTCTTTAAAGGAAAATTATTTTAAAGTTATTATTTTTAGTATTAATCTATAGTTTATAAAGTTCTTATTTAATTATTTTTTTAATTGATTTGGATATCCACGTATATTTGAATTTGCGCATTCCTTAACGAATATTTAGGTAAGATTACTTTTAGATTATTCTGTACGACCAGCGTTCAGACTTTAATAATATCATAATTTTTATTTATAGGTCTTTCTTTACCTATTAAATTTCCAATTTATTTGCCTTTTAAAACTGTCAGAATTTAGTTTTTTAAAACATAAAGACTTAACAAGGCAAGTATTTATATAATTTCTGTTAATTATCATATCTTTATCAAGATATGTATACTTAAATTTATACTTTATAAATACTTTCTTCATAAAGAAATATTTTTCATTCTTTTAAATATCTGTTTTATACAAATTAACTACGATCAGCTTTTAAATTTATACAAGGTCCAACATATTACTTTTATGCGTCTAGAAACTCTCCTAGTTAATCCAGCGTTTGTTAAATTTTTAGTATAAAGTCTCCAATACATTTTATCCTTATACGATGTTTCCATGACTATTTGATAGTAAATTGAGCTTCAATAGGAAAACGATCAATAGGAAATTATAATAAATTAACACTGCATATTTATCGATAAACTTTTATAAATTCTTTTTAAAAATTACTCTCTTATAATTTTAAAACGATTTTAAGAGCATCTACAATTACTTAGCTATTTCTAATAGCACACTTTACTTTAAGAATTTCAATCACAAGTCCCCTCCGAACAATTGAACCTTGGTTTTATACCAGAAGAAAACTCCCACTTGATTGGTGAGTTAAACAATCAACTTGCTAGCTTATTTACATATTTTACCAACAAGACAGAATTAAAAATAAATAATGACGTATTTAATATTTATTATTTATCACATTATTAAATTCATAAATCAATCTTTATTGTTTATTTAAATCCATTAAACATATTTTAAAATATTCTTTCTTACTTTATTTCACTTTTAATTTTTATAAGATTATTTTTATAAATAAATTAAGTCTATTTTTATTCGTTATGCTTTTAAACAATATTTTAAAAATCAGATTTAATGTTTTCACATTAATTATTTTTATTTTTATCTCGTGATAACCAATATAATATTTATAAATTTTATAACAGAATTTTTAAAATAGCTTTACAACTTTACTAAAAAAAACTTCCAAGCATGTGTGTATGTATCTAACTAACATCTGTTTTACAACAGAGCTACAGACGCTTGTAATAATCTAAAAATAAACCAACAATTCATTTTTTTTTAAAAATAAATATTTTAAAATAAATAATATCTTATAATAATTTTTAAAATAATAATTCGATATTATTAAAATCAAATATTAATCTTCTATCATGTACTACTAGTAATTAAAATATTTATATTCATTTATTAAATATTAATCTTTATCAACAATAAATATATTCATTTAATTTTAATTTGTCTTTTTAAAACTTTTAACTTTAAACATTTATTTATTAAATTTATTAATGCAGTATTGCTTATGGCCAGTTTTCCCAACCATATACCATTATCATTCCCATTGAAACGTCTCTCTCAAACATCAGCACAATTTTTACATATCAAATACTCATGAATTACTTTAATTACACTTTTAAAAAGATTGTTATAAACAAAATTAACATCATATAGTTAAATATATCTTAAATTTAAATTTTTTTAAATAGAGGGATACAACAATTTATGGAGACCCATACAAAAGGGCACAATATATATATAAATATATATATATATACTGATTGATATAGTAACATATATATTTATATATATATATATATATATATAAATCTGTTACTCTAAAATGGTTAAAAAGTATTTAAAATTCTAGAACACCTGATGAGGCCATGTTTACTTGAAATGTATTTATTGTATGAATGAATTGGTCGGACAGTTTATACTGAAGAGTAATTAATGATCTTAAAGCATGTATTTGCAAATAGAGTATGCTAACATCTATTTATTGTTTAGTTATATTCTAAACATTTATTTGTTTTCATTACAAACCTTCAGACAAATATTTGATAGAATATGTTTGACTTTTTTAATATATTTGAAAATTTTTGAAGATTAAAATAAGAGTATTAAAAACTCCTATTAAAGTTAAAGAATATTTATAACATAAAATACTTTTATAGAAGGAATAAATATGAAAAGAAGGGTAAGATGGAACTTTTTATCTATCTCCAATTATGTTTCTTATTTATTAAGGTGAATTATTAAATATGTGTTGTTTTGATATGTATGGTGTTTAAATCAGATGTAAGAAGTTTATGGCATTAGATTTGCAAAAAAATATATCAATGTTTGTAAATAATGAGGATAAATTTGATAAAGTATTAAACAATAGTATTTTAACCATAAGTATATGCAAATGTTTATCTTCATTTTTGCCAAACTGACAAAATCACTTTGGCATTTGGTCAAGTGCTTTTATATCAATTTTATCCTGTTTGTGCTTCTGTCA
>JAQFVV010002706.1:0-20653 GCA_028023455.1 Epiperipatus broadwayi | reverse complement strand
CCCATAACGTTTGCTAATTATTTACACCTTACATGTTATGTTTGGAAGTGAAGTAATAGGCTTATAATTATTACTTTTTAATAGTACATTAGGTAAGTTGTACTATAATTACTTTTGAACACAGATTGCAATAGTTCTGGTAACTTTAAGTCCACCCACCTTAATATGATACCATAGAAACTGTTAACATTGGTAAATGATCAGATTGTGTGTACTCATAGAAACTGCACAAGACAAAGCAAGTCATTAGTTACAACAGAAAAAAGTTGTCTCTATTTGTGACTGATTAAACAGTATGTTTATGTGCATTTGTATAGATCCAACACCATCAAGTGGATTCCCAGATTATACCTACAATTTACAAACAAAACCAAAAATTAAATTGTAGATTTCTTATTAGTAAAAATAAATTATTAACACCCCACCCCATAATCATTTATTCCCCACAAAAAAAACTAGTGTTTTTTTCTGTTTTATATTTTTAAATAAAACAAAAATAATTTCTTATGTATATATAATTTTATTTTTAAAAATATTTATCAAAAACATAACTTTATAAAATGAACATTCTCTAAAATCTAAAACATCAGCTTTGCACATCAATAAAAAAGTATAATAAAAAGAAATCCATAGATCATATGATAACCTTTTGTTAGTGACAAACAATAAGAAAGTGTTCCATAGAAGGCAGTTTGGGTTTGATATCACTTAAATATTTATTTAAATAATTTCTATGAAAAAGCTATTACAGTGAAAAAAACTACAATATAAACAGTAAATAACTACTGTGAAATATATATTATTTTTTAGAAATATTAATATTTTACAAAAAAAATTAAACAAATAAATGAAGAAATGAAACTGTAAGTTTATTTAAATATAATAAAAGATGATGTCAGATGGTAATTTTGCTCTAATTTGAAGAGTCTACATACATTTTTGTACTTTATTCTTTAATTTTTATTTTAAGATAGTGACATCTATAGAATATAATTGGAACTAAAATTGATATATTTAAATAAATCACAAAAATAACTTTTAGTATCAATTTTTTTCTTCTTAACAAATGCAGTGGCAAAACTTACAACAATCTCATTTAGTGATTGTCAGCTCATGAGGAAAAGAGTGAAGAACTAAATAAAACAAACCTATACTTAATAAAAAGCAGATACAAAGTAATATCCTGAGAGTAATTATTGTAAAGTGTTGAAGAGCAATTAAAAAATACAAATAGATATTCCAAGCCTTATATAAATAAATAAATAATCACATGATTAGATGATAAGAAAATTATGTGATATCTAAGAAACCAAGTTAAACACAATATTTCAATTCAGGTGATTAAACTGAGACTTTTTTAAATACATTATTCAGTTTCTCACTCTTTCATTATTCTAAACTGAGCCAGACAAGAGAAGTATAATTATTTTATGTTAATGAAATAATATTTTTAATACTAAAAATAAAGATATGTTAAATTATTAATAATTTGAGTTAAGCAAAGTTTAAAAATAATTTCCAAATTGATGTAGAAGTTATTTTAAGATATTTTGTTTTGTTGTGAAAATATATCTTACTATAATTAGCTATTCAATCCACACATCTTTTAAAATGTCTTCAGAAAAATAATTCTGTTTACAACAATATCATCCAATTAGAAATAACTGTTATTTATATAAATAATAAAAAAACTATAAATACAAAAACAAATCTTTTTTTTTTTCTTTTGAATGGAAAAATATACTCACAAATAATTGATGATTTTGGCCAAACCTCATTGATCAGCTTTTGAATTAGCTACAAAAAGAAATTATAAAGAAAGCTTAAAAAATTAAAATTTAAATTGAAAATAGAAAATGATAATCGGTAATTGTATAATTAAATCCCAAACATTACCATAATTTAATATATTTAAAATCACAAATAGGCAAAGCTCTCCATACAGTAGTGCCACTCAGTGGAAGACAGAGTAATATAATGGATAAAAGATACAGCAAGGTTTGTGCATAAAATCCCTATCTAATTCCTACTCACTCAATATCCCCAGACTAGTTTCTAGCTTATGGCTTTCATCAATGAGGAGCCTTGGATCTGAGAGCACTGCACCTAGATCTTAGGATCTAATCTAAAATCTTTTCATTAATCAAACTATACTTAGACATAAATATTTAAGTTATATAAATATACAATTTACATGTCTAATATACATGGAAATTTTATATGCAATGAAGGCAACGACTAATTAAAACAAATTGTGCAAATCCAAAAGTCACAAGATCTAGCAGTAGTATAATACTTTCTCTAATTACTCTGAGTATTTTTATCATCATCATCATCATCAACCATTATCAATCCACTGTAGGATGAAGATCTCTCCAAGTTTAATCCATCTTCTCCGATCTTTAGCTTCTCTTCTCCACATCACCCCTGCTCACTTTCTTATTTCATCCATCCATCTCACATGTAGTCTCTTTCTGGGTCTTTTGCAATCTCTTGGAAAGCAGTTTAAAATTTCAATTGTCCATTTATTATCATCTCTTCTAGCAATATGTCCAGCCCAACTCCTCTTCAATTTTTAATTTTTTCAATGAGGTCAGTAACACCTGTTTGTTCTCTTACCCATACATTGCGTTTTCGATCTCTTCTTGTTACTCCCAACATACATCTCTCCATACTTCTTTGAGTGGTCTGAAGTCTCTGTAATTTTTAATATTTTAAATAACAATTTATATATATATAATAACTATTAATAATCATGCAAAATAATATTTTAAAATTATCTATTGGCTTTTTTATATATATGTCAAATGCGTTGACCGGGGAGCAAACCCGGGCCCGCTGCTTGGAAGGCAGCTATGCTAACCGCCAGGCCACCAAAGCTTGACTATCTATTAGTTTTGGATTTATTTATACGATTTCTATTTATTAACTTCCACTTTATTTATTTATTTCAAGCTTTTTTTTTTTTTTTTTTTTGCAATATTTTTTTTTTTTTATAATTATTTCTGAAAATAGCCAATAATGTTTGTAAGAAAAATAAATATTTATACTTTGACTGTAAGCAGAAAAACCTTATTGTTAGAGTCATAAAAATCAAAGTGTATATTGTAACATACATATAATGAGAGGGTGTAAACGCTCTAGAATAATTAGTATTGTTAGCGCACGCATGAAATAGATTTTCAACACTGCAGTATTACAAGTTACTTTTTGTAATCCATCATCAAGAGAAAAATAAAATAATTTTAAATTTTAGGAAAGTCAAAGAAGAAAAGAAATAAATGTGAAGAAAAAATCTAAATTGTTTGATAGCTTGTGGAGTGTCTTTTTTTTTCTTATTGTCAATAAGAACATTTTGACTTTTGTATGCAAGTCTGATATTATTTTAGAATTCTAGGAATTTAAAATGCTAAAAAAAAAAAAAAAAAGCAAAAAAGTATACTAGTGTATTTAAATTGTTACTATTAAGAGTCCATAAATTATGAATATGTAGGGTAAATAAAATTGTTAGCTCTTTGAGGCCACTCTAGCAAAAGTGTTCAATTAGCGTCTTGTTATAAATAAAAAAAAATTATTGTTAGCCGAGAAGTCATCGCAGCTGCCTTGCAAGCAAGCAGTTGGTTGCAGACGGTTGTTGCGGGTTCGCCTCCCTGCCGATGCTATGACATATAAAAAAAAAATTGTTATAATGATATTATATTTTACGTAAATAACCATTTAATATGAACAGAACTTACTGTACAAATGAATGTATAATATCTCCAAAGTAAGTCACAACAAACGAATCATAAATTAAATATTTATACAAAAATAATCACGTAATACATAGCAGATACAGTAATTACAATAAAGCTATCATCATCATTTTCAACAAGTCTCAATCCACTGCAGGATGAAGGTCTCTCCAAGTTCAGTCAATCTTCTCCTATCTCTAATCTCTCTTCTTCACACTTGCTTATTTCATCCATCCATCTCACATGGTCCTTTTCTAAGTTTTTACACTCTCTTAGAATCCAGTTTAAGTTTTCAACTTTTCATTTACTATTATCTCTTCTAGCAATAGACCAGCCCAGTTCCACTTAGTCTCTTAATTCTTTCAATGATGTCATAAACACCTGTTTGTTCTTTTACCCATGTATTTCATTTTCAATCTCTTTTGTTACTTCTAACATGCATCTCTCTATACTTCTTTGAGAAGTCTGATATCTCTCTGTATTGCTCTTCTATTAAGTGCCCAAATCTCAGATCCTTAAGTAAGAACTGATAAAACACATTTTTTAAAAACCTTTCTTTTCAAACACATAGCCATATTTCTTTTTAGTATTAAATTATTTCTACCAAAAGCACTCCAACCAAGTTTAATTCTATGATTAATTTTACTCATTAAGTTTTCACCTGTAGTAATAATATTACCAAGGTATTTGTAGTTGTTAACTTTTTCTAACTCATTATAATCAATTTTTATTCATATCTTTTGAGAAAATCCATTGAACATTACTTTGGTCATTTTAACATTTACCTTTAATATTACCTTTTTAATTTCATCTGATAACTCTTGCAACATTTCCTGAAGTTCTAAAGCATTATTTGTAAAAACAACTACATCATTGTCAAATTCTAAATAAACACCATTTACTTTTATTCCTTTTGCTTTGCATTTGAATCCATAAAATATACAAACTTAAAAAAATGTGTTTTTTTATTTTCTTACCTGAAAAAATGTCAAGCATTGGTGGTCGAGAGGTCAGCATAGCTGCTTTACAAGCAGTTGACTCGGGTTAGTGAGTTCGCTTCCTGGCCGATGCTATGACACATGAAAAAAAACTATAATGTGTTCATATTTGGTTTGGAGGCAAAAAGAGAGAAAAAAAACTTTTTTGATCCTTTATTATACTGTTTATCATGATTTTATAATTTGTAAATAATTGTTGAGCCCATGCACAGGAATTGTTAATAATAACACTACTGCTATTATCCCTTTTAAAAAATTTCATTTCATGTGTGTGTATTTTATTAAAATAATAATGGCCCAGCCTTTTCTTGCTTAGGGCAGTGACATAGCCAGCATTTTTGGGCTCATGCCCAAAATTTAAAAAATATTTTTTTTTTTCATAATTTTACAACCTATACTTCAATACTTTTTTGATTATGTAAATAAAAGGATCCCTATAATTTAAGAATTATTTTATTCAATTAATTTAATATAAATATTTTTTTACTAAAATATCACCTGACTCAACCCTCACACTCATATACCTTATAAGATTTCTTGTCTACTATTTAACCAATGTCTGGGTCCCTTCTTTTGGGTTGGTGTTTTGTGGTTCTTTTTTCCCCAGTTCTGAAAGGGGATTTTTTTGTGGGGGTTGTTGTTTGTTCCCCCCGACTTGCCGGGTATGGGGAGGTTTTAGAGGGGTGGGTTTTTGAGGGAGTCCCTTCCCCTCCCCTTTCCCCCCTTCACGGGGGTTTTTTTTCTTTTTTCCCTTAATTAAAAAAACCCCCTTGAGGTTTTTGGGGTTGTTTGTTTTTCTGTGGGGGAGATATTTTCCAAAAGAAGTATGAGAAAATTGAGGAGGGGGAAGGGTTTTTTCTTCAAGGGGGGGGGGGAGGGGGGGGGGGGGGGGGCCGGGGAAGAAAAATTAAAGATCCAAAAGTAAACCCAAAAGAGACCAGGGGAGGGGGGAAAAGGGGGGGGGGGGGGGGGGGGGGGAGGAGGGGGAGAGAGACCCTCCTCCCGCGGGGGGGGGAAGGGGGGGGGGGGGGGGGGGGGGGGGGGGGGTTACAAGTTTGGGTTAAGCTATAGGAATTAAGCTGCTACTTCTTTTATTTATTTGGGTCAGACTTCTTTCTTAAAAAATAACATACTCATAACCTAAGTTTGAACATTCCTAAGCATACTTTTTTAAGGATCTTTTATTACTGGTTTATGTTTTAACACTGCTCTCATACAATTTTATTTAAATAGATGTCAGTATATTGAACATGATGTAAAAATGGAAATGAAATCTCACATTAAAACAAGCAATTTACAAAGATTTTAGTTCTGATACTACTTGTATCAATATAAAATAGAATATCACTGAGAAAAAAAAAACAAAATTTAACAACTATACTATTTTAACAGTATATTTAGTTTTGTATCATGAAGTCAGTGACATTCTCATAAATTTTAAATCCTTTGGAGTAGTTCAATGGCACTTCTATTGCTTTCAAGCATTTTTTCACTATTTTGCTATTATCTATAATATTATTTTATTACACTCATTTTTCTTATGTAGAAATTGTAACTAAAGCAATTAGTTTTTAAAAAGTCTGCAGATGTCAGTATTGTATAGACCTTATACAAATTTGAATATGAAAGCCAGATGAAAATGACCTAATTGGTTGTATCATAATACAAAGGAACTAACAGCTTCACTAATTATTAGATGATTTGTCCCCAGGCATTTCAAGGCATTGTTTCAGTATTTTTGAAAGACAAATTGTAATTTTCAGTAATTTATTTACATATTTAAGATTATTTAGCAATCTATTTTAAAAATATTTATTTTAAACCAAAAAAAAACTATGTGATTACAATTAGACTTTATATCTGGCAAAATGAAAATACAGACACACAAGGTTGTTTTTTAATAATATTTAGCTTTATTATTGCCTAATATGCTTTCAATATATTTTTTCTATATCATATTCATGGCATATAGTGGTGAATATGATATAGTAAAAATATATTGAAAACATATTAGGTGGTAATAAAATTAAATATTATGTAAAAAAACTGTCTTTTGTGTATTTATTTTTATTTTACCAGATATTATATTGGCTTAGAAAAAAAATAGTAACAATTTTATTAGACTTTATTTGAAATTATGTTTACTGGCTGGCAATAATTGTTTTCAAAACTGCTGGGAAAGAAATTTTTTGTGAATTTTTAATAATAATAATATTAATTTTGAATTTTAAAACATATTTTCATTCTTTTATGATGTCTCAACTAAAATTTGCTTCCATTTTAAAAATGAAATTCAAATAAAAAATATTTCAATCAATAGTTTTTATTAATTGCCAGGTTACAATTCAATATGAAAAGAGCAAATTTGTCTGAAATTGTCTCTAGAGTCTTTCAAATAAGAGTGTGAGGAATTGAACTTTAAACAGATTAATCTAAATATATATATATATATAATTTAGTATTTACTTCTTACAAAACAATGCTTGTACTATGTGTCAAACCATATACCAATCTAAAATGTCTAAAATGGGCTCTCAAGTTAATTATTTTTTTCCAAATGCTTTATTTTCAAATAATTAATGCTGTGTGCAATGAGCCTAATGATAGAAAGAGACAGTTAAAAGATGTCTTGTTTATTTCTAATTCTAATAACATCTTCAATCAAAGAAACACTGTATAACCTATAAATATATATGTGTGCTTAATTTACATTATACAAAGCATTATTGATTTACATATATTGTATTAGTAACAATCTGAAATAGTTGAGTAAACACACCTATGTCTTTCTGTATGATGTCCTGTGTTGATTAGCCTCTAGAAGTAAAAATCCTTATCTGAAATTTGATTTTTTTACTTCAGTGCTCAAATATTACATATTCATCTAAGCAACAAAATACTCAATATTTTTTAAAAAATTATATATGTATTTACAGTTAAAAATCAAAAATTTGATGCATCATCAAAGCCATTCAATTGATAAGATAATAGATTTTTCAAATTCTGAACAAACTTGAAATAAAAAAAACATAATTAGTTTGCTGTGTATTGTTTATTTGATTTTTTTTAGCATTTGCAATTAACCGTAAAATTATCCAAAGATTACCATTCTAATATCCCTAAAAAATTGGGAATAGTATCTGCCTCTGAGACTTGAGATCATCATGTTCTTCTCTTTTCTAAATCAATTTTATTTCAGTAAGAATATCTGATTGTTTGCAAGTTATCCACTACTTTGAACACTTTTTACCAAAAACCTTTTATTGTACATATATACATACACAATCTTATGTTTCAACTATCCTGCAGTCTTCTTCAGAGCTATGATATAATGAACAACATAAAATGACATATACAACTATGTAAATATTGCCATAAAATGTAAACAATAAAATTAATAAAGAAAAATGATAAAAGCAACAGAAAATATAACAACATAATGAAACTGGAATAAATATAATCAAACCCAAATAAAATCCATTTAATATAAATTAACAATATAAAATAAATGTAAATTATACATCTGTATTTCTGACAGAATACATACATATTCATGAACAACTATTAATTTAAATATATTATTTATTTTTATTATTTTTTAGTAATCTCCTAATTACTTCTATTCCTTATAAATATAATATTTAGTTTTATTAGCTCCACCTTCAAAAATATTTAATAATTTTATTTCCATATAATTTTCAGTTCAACCTTAATTCATTTATTAATATTTTAAATTTTTAAATCATATATCTATTATTTTCTTATTCATTCTTCTGTTATTAATAATATTTTAGATTGATCCTTTTTTAATATCTAAAAACTATAAATAATGTAATCTTTTAACTTACTTTATTTTATTTTTTTAAGTAAAAAACATTTTTAAAAAAATTATCTTATACCCTCTCTCTATTAACCATTTCATGTTTCGCTATTCTAATGTTTAATTTGTCTCACACATCAACATAAAATATATGATAAAATGATTATTACTTATCAGAAGATAACAAATTTGACTTTATTTGATAGATATTCTTGTTTACTACTAAAATAAATTTTATATGTTCACATTTTGTTTCTGTAAATATTAAAAAAATGGGACTGTAATCAAAACAAAGATGTTATACATAATTGTTTCTAGAAAGATTATTTTCAGTTTATAAAATCAACGAAATTTTCTTTGTTTCTGAATATTTTTAAAAACTTAAATGAATAATTATTTATTTCTCTAATATATAATGAATTATGTTTTAAACGTTTAATTTTTTTAAATATTTATTGCAAAATTGTGATTATTTTCTTCCTCATAAATATAAGTAGATTGCTTACATCATAGCAAGTCTTTAAATTCACTTCAGGCCATATTTACATTAACTGCTAATATAACATTATATTTTTGAAAATAAAGTGTTTCAAGTCAAAATAAGTTATTAATAATTTATATTTGTTGATATCTAATAAATATAGTGTAAATTATTTAAAACAAAATATCTAAAACCATAATAAATTTGCAAATAAACATGTTTTTGCATCATTGGAAACTTCAATGTTGTAAAATGCCAAACATTTTACAGCCTTGGCAACACACAATGGCTGAACATATCAGGGCAGGGCTCATGTCTACTATAAGAGTGGGGATTTTGAATTCCATGCCTTTTAACATGGAATTTCACCGAAAAAAAATTATTATAATAAATTATACCATTTTGCACGCATTTTAACATATTATACTTTTGGAAATTTTCACCAGGGGGCGAATTGGCAAAAAGATGTTTCTCTGTTGTTTGTAGTATAAGTGGGCTAACATATCATTTAAACTAACTATAATCAATACAACTCTTTATTTATATATATTTTTTATGCATTTTAACTTTTATTATAATTATTATATAACTCAGTCATATAAATTTATATTATACTGTTTTATATGTAAATATTATGCTAGGTTTATTATGCTAGGCTGATATTTGAATGAAGTATGTATGATAAAATGTAAACAGTGCTTGGATAGTGAGTGTGATAACAAATATATGGGAGAAACTAAAAATTCTATAAAAGCAAGATTAAAATAACATGTGTCAGATAATTATTCACCAATGCATATACATATGAAAGAAACAAGACACAAATTTATACAAAGTTCAGTAAAAATAATGTTACATACAGACAATATTAAAGAATGGATAATAAACGAAGCAATACTAATAAAAATGATAAAACAAAAATTTAATAGGGATTCTGAGAATAGGATGACATTGGAATAAATATAGTTCTTTAAAAAGATATTTAAAGGAAAATATCTAAAGAGAAAATTACTTATAAAGGAATTATGGGTTGTAAAAAAACTTAGCATAATATTTACATATAAAACAGCATAATATAAATTTATAAGAGAGTTATATAATAATTATAATAAAACTTAAAGTGTATAAAAAAAAATAAAAAAATTATATAAATAAAGTGTTATAATGATTATAGATATAGTTAGTTTAACTAATGTGAAATGGAGGGAGTTAGGGTGTAAGATAATTTATTTTTTAAAAAAAAAAAATTTTACTTTAAAAAAAAATAAAATAAAGTGGGTAAGTTAGAAGATTACAATATTTATAGTTTTTAAATATTAAAACAAAAAATAAATATAAAATATTATTAATAACAGAAGAATGAATAAGAAAATAATAGATATATAATTTAAAAATTAAATAGAATATTAATAAATGAATTAAGGTAGAACTGAGAATTATATGGAAATAAAATTATTAAGTATTTTATTAAGATGGAGCTAATAAAACTAAATATTAAGTTTAAAAGAAATGGAAGTAATTAGGAGATTATTAAAAAATACTACAAATATATAATATATTTAAATTAATAGTTGTCCATGAATATGTATGTATTCAGTCAGGCATATTCATGTATAATTTACATTTATTTTATATTTATATTGTATATTTTATTTTATATTAACTGGATTGTTTTATTTTGGTTTGATTATATTTATTTCAGTTTTATTATGTTCTTATATTTTATGTTGTTTTATTATTGTTTTTTATTATTTTATTAATGTTATTGTTTACATTTTATGGTAATAGTTATATAGCTATGAATTTTATTTTATGTTGTTTATTATATCAAAGCTCTGAAGAAGACTGCAATATGTTCAAAACATAAGATTGTGAATGCATATAGGTACAATAAAAGCTTTTTGCTAAAAAGTGTTCAAAGTAGTGGATAAATTGCATTTATATAAAGTATTACAGCAAAATAAAGAAAGTGATTTGGTAATTTAACTGATTGTTTGTTTGTGTGTATAAAATTTTAAAATCAAGTTTAATATTCTTATATCTAAAACAATTCATTCAAATTTTGAACATTTGTTATAAATTACTGACAATGCAATATAACAAAATATTTTAGATAGGTTCCCTAGTTTCTTTATTCTAAAGGGATTCACAAATCAAATTTCAAATACATTAACATTTAAGTTCAAATATGTTATCAATTCACTAACTTTTCAGTAATATGTGCATGAGGAGGGTATATATGTACATTTTATAATAAATAATAAAATCATATACAACAGCTATATATATATATATATATATATATATATATATATATATATATATATATATATATATATATAAACCCTTTTTAGCACATGGCTTTTTACCCTTTCAAATGTTAAATCATCTATTTTAACAATCAATTATTGCTAATAGTGGAATTAAAATAACAATAATTACAAAATAGAACATGAGTAAAATAGAATAAAACCTATTTCAAATAATTGACTATACAATATAGAGAATAAATAATCCATACTCTATACATGTTTATATATCTTATATAATTATATATTCATTTTCAAATGACCAGTTGTTAACATTTGGAAGAGTGAAATCACCCACTGAAAAAGACCTTTTAAATAGCTGTCTATATGATTTATATTATTTATTATAATTTTATGAAATAACAGCATTAGGATTTCTTAGATTCCATTTGTGATAATTTTTTTTTAAAAAAAACTTACAATAAAAAGTATTTTTAATGATCTTTAAAAATTCAAATAAAAATAAATCTTTATTTTTATTATTATTATAAAAGTTTCTTTTTTAATAAAGAATACATTTTTTTCTTTTGATTGTAAAAGTTGGTTTTTTAAAAACACATTCCAGATAAATAAAACTATCTTATAAATGTATCTTTAATGTGGTTGATTTTACTTTCAATATTAAGCTGACATTTGAAATAATTGCAAAATATATATAAATGCTAAACATTAAAAATAATATATATAATATTTATAATAAGCACTTTTATTTACTATCAACTAAAAAGCCTAAAAATAATTGCTTTTTCATTGGTCCAAAAATTAATTAATTCAAAATTCCAATTGTGGTTGAAGAAATAATTTTTTTAAGATTTTCTAATTGGCAATAAATAAAAGTATTTATTATAAATATTATACATATATTATTTATGAATTAGGAATGGTACCTCTACTTCAAAGTCAGTTGACAATTCATATAATAAAACATCTGCTAGCAATAGTATTATATGTATGTTCATAATACTAGTAATGTTTTTGTTAAATGGTATATATATATATATATATATATATATATATATATATATAAATATATATATATATATATATATTGTGCCATTACAATTTGGTCACTAGCCAAATTTATAGTAATGTGCATGTAAGAAAATGTAAAACAAAATCATCATCACATTTTTATATAACAATAAATGAAGCTGTAGGGCATCCAAGTTCAAACCCTACAAGGTCCAGTTCTAAAAGCTTTAGATAGAAAGAGAGTGGGTCAACAATTATATGCTTTACTTGTTTGTGTGTTGATAGAAAGGTAATACACACATTTAAACTATTCAAACTTTAATTTTTCTTTAAAAAGCAAAGTTATAACGCATACGTATAGACAGTGTATGTGTAAGCTATTTAATTGTTTTATATTTCAAATATTCAACATTTTAACTTTCTTTAAAACTAACGTGTGCTCGATCGATCTTTAATATCTTATTCTGTTTCTATTTTGCTTTTCCATAATTGTAATTGGGATTTAAAAGTTACAGATTTAATTTTGAATATTAGGGTTATAATTACTAAGTTAGCAATTATATTATTTAATGTTAGTTTATGAATGATTTGAAATAATGAAGTATGTGTGTACATTACATACAGAAATTTACATTTATTAAATATTGAAAGAAAAGGAAGAGTTAAATCTGTCAAATTATTTTTTTGTACAATTTTATGTTAAAAGAGGAAATCTGTTGAATCAGATATCTATTTTTATAGCAATTTTGTTTTTGTAAATGATTGCTTGTCACTTTGGGAGCTTAAGCTGGGTGGGAACTCTAATTTTGAAATTGTCTTATCTTAAGATCTAAAGAAGGAAGCTCAAAAATTTGAAATGTTACCTAGGTATAAGAAAAAAAAGGATTAAGTCTATTTTTTTTAAGACAAAAGTGTCTGGAAACCAGGTGTGTGATTTTTTTGGGGGGGTGGTCAAAGATAGCAACTCACACTAGCACTCTAATTGGGTGAGTTGACTCAAAAATTGAATATAAAAGCAGTCTGGAAAATCAGTTGAATTATTAGACTATTATTAGATTATTGTTATTATAATATATTGTGAGAGAGACTTTTTAAAAATTATTGAAACTAAAGCAGACAAACCTTTTAGTTCTGCTAGATAATTTTTTTTAAATCATTTTTTTATGAAGTTTTGAATGCTGAAAATATAAGAAATGACAAAGTAGAAAAATTATATTTATGTCCCATCAAGGCCTGACTATCATGGAGCTGCAGATCATATAGGAAAGAAAAAATGTCTTGTCTGAAAAATAATATTCTACACCTTTCAACTGACCAGAGAAATAAGATGTTTTTAAATAGAAAGAAGAAAACATTCACCTGCATTCAAAGAAGATGAATTAATCTACTGATAAATATTAATCATCAGGTCCAATTACTTGTTCCAGCAACTGATTTTAAACTCAAGAAAATTTATAAACGTGAAAACAACTGCTGTATTTCATCCACTAAAAGAATCATGCTTGACAGGAAGAGAAGAAAAATTAATATAATGATTTCCAAATTGTCCACTAAAGCAAATAACCTCAATAGAGTCATCATCATCAAATAGTTATACACCTCAAGAAAGAGATTGTTCCCATGTAAAACGGAAATGGTAGCTGCAAAAATATAGACATTATACAAGACAAGTTTGAACCCTTGGAAGTTCACCACAAAACAAAGGATCAGTAATATGACTTTTTATATCTATTTTCTTTATGATATCAGAGTCTTAATAAACATTTTAGCAATAAAGTGGTATATTTTATTTAAAGAACTTTTAAAGACTATTCAGATCGATTAAAACAAGAATGTCTTACTAATAATAACTTTCAGCTTCATAAATGATCTTGAATGTATCAAAATTATTTGTTTATTAATTTACAGTTATGAAATATTAATGTGTAAAATAATTTTTTTTTGTATTATTTTGGTTTTAAATAATATTTTGCTATTGTGGGATAAAACACGCACATACATAATAATATTTTTATATGTGTATAATTGCGAGTGAATGTGAAGTAATAAGTAGTATTAAAATATTAGATTATTTTGTTTCAAGTTAAAGTATATCATTTCAGAGGTAGAAGAGAGGGGGAGAAAATAATTTAAAACTTGTTTCTAAAACTTGCTCTTTCAATTCTACTAACATTTTTTTTTAACATTCTGCTTACATGTTAGATTATAAGGTATGTGTTCCAATGAGTGAATATTTTTTTTATGAAATACTTTTCTTGTGGATGGAACATTTTAACAAATCGGTTACCCCAATTTAATACAATATACTTTTGAAATACATTTATGGGAAAGGGGGAAGAATTTAAAATTTAATGTTATGATTTTAAAACAGTCGATTATGATTATTGTTGTTATTGTTAATATAAATTTTCATGTAAATATAGAAATTTTTATGTATATGTTAGAAATTCAGTAATAAATATTAGTTTATGTTATTAAACGAGGCGTATATATTTCATTAAGAGTAGTCTTTAGTAAGTGTGATTATTCATCATCAATGGTTGAATATTAGTTGTTTAAGATATGATTAAATATGCTAAGATTAACAATAATTATGAATTTCTTTATAAAATTAGTTTTATGTTTAGGCTTAGTCCTAGAGCTGTAGTTGAAACCATTGTCATTATCATTATTATCATCATCATCATCATCATCATCAACATTTTAATTAATGAGCTGTTTAAATGTTTAAAGGCCATAAATAAATATTGATTCCATAATATTTAGTGATTTCTTAGTATTATTATAACCACATCCCATCATCTATTTCATGCAAGGATGAGTGAATTGCCATCCTAAATTAGTTATATATAATCTGAGCTAGTAAACTTGTAAAATATTGAAACACATTTGTTATGCTAAGATGTAAGAAATGATTTATGTCTAATATACTCCACTTTGGTTTAAAGATGTTTTACTTTTACCTAAATATTAGTGTGTATAGTGATATGGCTCAAAAAGCAAAATCTCCCAGTTTTATTAGAAATAAAGTACCAAAAAGGGGATTCAAACCTGGCACATGTGAAAGATTATTAGATATAACTGTATCTAGATTCAAATAATCTAGTGGTGCCCTGCTAGACCATATTCACTTGGTATTTGTTTAAATATGCACTTAACATCAAACCAAGAAATGAAAGTGGATAAAATCTACTGTCTGTATACCTGAGCAGATAATTTATTGAGTTACTAGTGTACTCACCTCATGTGATTTCCATATACCTGAGTTATAATAGTTGTTATTAATAATTTGTTTATAATTATTGATACTGTGATATTTTTAGAAATCTAATTATAGAAGTATATTTCATTTAATCCAATGACCCTTAATATGATTGATAACTCAGTCTGACCTCTTTGGTTTAATAGCCACTATTCATGTTAAATAATTCTTTTCTTTTGATATAAAATCTACAATGCATTTTTCGTTTATTAAGCTAGAGATTTATATTTGAATCTTTTCATAATTATTAAATACATTTGGATCGTTTGATCATCTTTATTAAGTTACCATGAATATAATATTTGAATGTTTGAGATTTTTAATATTTTGGATTCATAATTTTTTAACAATATTTGACATTTCATGATTGTTTAATATAATATCTTTTGAGCTCATTTAATTTTGTTACGTTTAATTTATATATATTAAAATTTTTAATATATATATATATATAATAAAATTTTTAATATATATATATATATAATGAAGAAACTTTAGAAAATAATGAACTCATTATTAGATCAGTTTGAATATAAAGATAAATATAAATGCTGATATTTTATTAATAAGGTTGTAAATGTCATAAAAAATTATTGACATTTACAAATAAAATAAGTATATACAACTGCTTTAAAATGTTTGGTAAAAAAACCTGTTAATGGCAAACAATCAAAATAAATCAATGTAGGCTAAGCACTTTCGAGGTGTTAGAAAAATTGCCAAAAATAAATATGGCATATTCTGTGAGGATTAGACCAGTGGTATTGTTAATTATTAGTTTAAACACAAATCTCATCAATGTAGAAGTTTATACTTTTCAAAATGCAGATATTTATTTAGATAATAGTTTAGTGCTAATTATCATGAAAATGAAACAATTATTCAAAATGGTGTTTCAAAAATGATAACATTTATTTAAACTTATAGGAACTAACTGACCGAAAGCATATCCATACTAGATCTGAAGCAGAGTTGAAAAAAAAGAATCAAATCATTGATAAATTCATCCTATCAAAATGATTATAATAAAAACCCTGAAAGTAATATAAGAAAAATGATATTAAAGATCAGAAAATATTTCTAACATATCAGAAAATCTATAAAAAAATAAATAGTAAAACAATAGTGCTAATAATTTTAATCACACATAAATTATTTTTACTGCTGATCTAATATGTAACAATTAGGGATCTAAATCCCTCAGGGAATAATCACATTTGAATATATTACTAAGACAAATTGCAAGCAGTTTCTAAAAAACGATTTTGAAATAGATTTTCAAGTACAGTTATTCTTTCATATATCAATGCCATTCTATTTTGTCTGATAAAAGTAGACGCTTTATCAGTTGAAATAGATTTGCATTGATATATAAAAAAATAAAGATAAATGCTACTTTAAAATCTACTTGCAATTTTCCCAAGTAACATATTTGGACATGATTGATCTGTGAAGTATTTATTAAGAAACCTTTACATAGACATTTTCTATATTTCTCCATTCTTTTTTATTTCATAAATAATTTCATATAAATAAAGATACAACAAAAGACAAATAACCCCCAAGATGCATTTTGTGCTGAACTAGCACTCAGCAGTTGGACCACGTCATTATCTCTTATGTATATCTTTATTACATGAAGAGGATTTATGTAGAGCGAATTGACTCATTTTTATTTTCAAGCGTCAATTTACTTCTCTCCCAACTTTTACGTTATCAACTTTTTTTGATAAATACGTAATGATCATTACTAATCATTTATTAAACTGGAGATTTTCTCTAGCACAGATATAAACTTTAATCCACTAGACACCCATGGCTATTTACGTTTCTCTTTTTCCAATGTGTAATATCTTTTTTATAGATAGACATTTTTTATATTTCTTTTACATACTTAACACAAATCAATATTTTTAATAAACTTTTCAATCCAGAGCTGATAGTTTTGATTGTACAACATTCTTCCTTAAAACTGAAAGTACTCAATGCACATTAATACCAGTAATAATAATAAGTCAGATGTCACATGACTTATATATAGCTGGCAATTACCAATATGTAAACTTAAGAGCATGCTAACGCTCTAAACAAGCTTTTTTTATTATTATTATTATGATAAATGCTACTACAAGAGAAGGCATTCAAATCATCTTTATCTTAGATTGTCCCCATCTCCAGACCGGTTTTGACCTATGGGTCTCTTCAGTGAGGAGTTGGGACATTAGATTAATACCAGTATTATAATATTTATATATACATGCTAGGAGAAATGAACATGCTAATGCAGTAAAAGAGGCACCCTTCTTCATTATCAACACTTTGGCTTCAGATTATAGATATTAGTTATGATATAGAATTTTCAAAGATCAGGATTTTATTTATATATGACATTCATCACTAAAAAGAAATAAGAAAAGCCATATTTATTCTTAAAAAACCAAACAAAATCAGAAAATGTGATGATATATATATATATATATAAATAATCTTCCATTTGAAATTTAAAGGCCATTTTACTAGTATACTTATTGATTTTCTATCATTTCATATACTATCATCCATTTTCATATTTTAAGAATTTATATTTATATGTTTATTAATTATACCTTTAATTGATATATGTGTGGTGGTGCTCAAAACAACTATACATTTGTTTTTAAAATAGTATTTGTTATCCTATAACTGGCAGGTACATTTTATCCAAAATATCAGTACAATAATACAGATAATTGTATACAGGTGAAGCAAAGTAATATATCTTCAATGTTAAGTTTATTTACAAAACTAAATGTTTACAAATATAATATAGTATGTCACTTATAATTAAAATAAAAAATATATAATATTACATTTAAGGTAAAACAAATAATATTAAAATGCTACTATATAAGTTTGTTAGATAGATTGGTGACAATTAAAAAAAAAATTAATTTCATATTGACAATGACTTTATTAAAAGAGAGATTTGAATTAATTGATAAATTTTGTTCATTAACAGATTTTTTTATCTTGAGCCTAATTTTTTAGTATGGTTATTACTAGGTTTTATTTAGTATTTATTATTCCTTAATGGCTAGAAGCAGTATATTGCACTATCAGTTTTCAAATGCTTTAATTTTTTATTATTTTTTAAAATAAACTGATGGTTCCTTTCAATACTTTTCTAAGAATGTCTGTTTTTCAAAAACCATGTAGTTTAAATTTTATGCCACCCTTTTCAGGTAGAGCAGTGTCTCTTACTACTTGTAGTCCAAGCAGCTGTAAATTTTTTTCATCTTTTTCAAATGATGGTTTATTTTTTGTATAAATATTGTAACTCATGGCAACAATAATAAAATGCAAATTTATTTCATTATAATAACTAATTATAAGAAAGAATATGGACTGCTGCTTATTGATTAAACATGTCTATATCATATTGTAATCATATCATATATCACATAGAATATAATTCTATCACTAGTAGGACTCATATCAAATCAAGTTTCCCTTTTTATATGTTTAACTAAGAATCTTTTCAAATAATTGAATAATCAAAGAATTATGGCATAAAAATTGATTTCTTATGAGATTATAAACAATTTTATTTTTGTGAGCTATAGTTGATTTACATCTGTGAAATATCTTAAAAATTTGAGTTAGAACAAATATGTTACCAAACTCTAGAAATAAAACAAAAGTTTGTTTCAGTTATATCATTGGGTATAAAAGGCAATGGCAATATGGAAGATACAATAACATCATTCTATAAAAAAAAGAATATTGGATTCAATGTGTTGTGATTGACAGAGATCTGGAGAAAATAGAATTGATCAGTAATCATTTACAGTTAAATAAAAACATGTACAAATGTATTAGGAATCTCTCTAATAATTATTTATTCTTCTGTAATAGTATGAAATAATGGGATTAATAAAGAGAATATAGATAATAAATAATAAATGAAATATAAAAGATAAAAAAATCAGTAGATGTAATTATCAACAAAATTAAGTATGATTAAGTATAACCCATAATCACTGAATGACAGCCAGTCAACAGTCATACTTTATGACTGGATTTAAAAGAGATGTACTGGAAAATATTTAAAAAAAATCTTCAAGCCAATGCCCAATTGTTGGACATAATATTATAAAAGAGAAATTGTCAATATTTCTTACTGCTTGCACTTATATAAGTGTTAATAATAACTATAAAAGTAAATATATAAAAAAATATTAGGATTATATGTCAATGCTGATTATCATCATTTTTTTGGTTTACCTGTTGACTATGAGTTCCCTGATCATTGGTAAATGAGTAATCATAATTATGAACTATAAATAAATAGTGGATTTTAAAGGTGATCTTCTTTCCATAGCAACATCCAAATAAATATAAAAACAATTATACATGTTGACACACCCATCTCAAATACCATTAATCTTTTGGGATTGTGAAGGCTCTAGTAATTATATAGCCAAAAGCAGAAACATATATAAAATATTTTATTGCAGTATTAAATAATATTAAAAAAAAAATTTAAAATAATAATCAATACATTTATTGATTGATTATGAATACCAAAAAAATTCAGATAAATAGTTTACATGATAAATTTATCATTCTAATTTTAATTTGAATATAAAATATTAATTATTTCTACATATTTTCAAACAAAAGTATACAAGTAACATCATTTAAATTATAGATTACAGATGCATAAATTGGAACAAGTATTTAATAAGCGTACATATTTGCACACACCAACTCATATCATAATACAAAATATTTCAGTATCATTAAAACCAAAAAATATTATTCTATTTTAATATATAAATAGTGAATAACTTTAGATATATGTGTATGTGTATACATATGTACAAACAATGTTCACATTGTAATAATATAAAAAGAATATTTCAATTTTAATAATAAATTAATGAAATCAATAGAATAATATTATTTCACTTTAATCACATATAAATAATTAAGTGTTAAATAAATATTTATTACAATCACATACACTATCATATTCTAATATAAAAATAAAATATTTCAATTATTAATTTTAATTATCTTTACTGAAGATATATAT
>JAQFVV010002705.1:0-20660 GCA_028023455.1 Epiperipatus broadwayi | reverse complement strand
ATATATATATATATATATATATATATATATATATATATATATATATATATATATATAGAGAGAGAGAGAGAGAGAGAGAGAGAGAGATAACAATTATATTACTAATCATGCACTAGAGGAGAGTTTTGCAATGGCTACACAAAGCCAATTTTTGAAACACAAATAGGTCCACATATAGAACACTGGTTCATTATTTTGTTTAATATTTTATCATACTGTCTTTTCTTTCTGCAGCAAACATTTACATACATTTTGCAAAAGTATTCTGAGATATATATATATGAAAGTACATGGAAATATTTGTTAATATATTTAGGGAGAGTCAGTGGAGTTAGTGTTTTATTGGTATATTGCTGTACATAAGTTGTTCTTATGAGTTGGTGAGCACCACAGATGTCATGGCTAAATATTTTTGTTCATGTGCTGGGCATTTAAAGTTCATATGCAGTAAGTTGGTGGAATGATCTTGTAAACATTTTTTTAGATCAGTGAGTTGATGAGGTAGGTGTACTGTGTTACTCTCAAGTAGTGCAGTATTTATTTCAGAGTTTACTCTGATGTGATGTTGAAGATATGAGTTCATGCATGGTAGATATTTGAGGTGGTTGAGGTTTCAGAGAATTAGGTGAAAGTGATATAGAGAGCAGTTGGAAATTTTTGCTGATATAATGATGGACTTAAAGGGAAAATATCTTAAATGATGCAAAATATTCTGACAAATTGCTGCCAGCATGTCAGGCATCCAAACTATAAAGGGGGGGGGGGATACAATCTTGTGTTTTTAAATCTGGGTTTTAAATAATATTTGGATTTGTTATCCTGAAACTTTAAATTGGTGGACTTAAAATATCTTTGCTAATGCTGACTTGAAAATTGTTTTTGAGGATGCTGGCATATGTTTTTTTATGAGATAAAACTGGAAATGAGGTAAAATAAGTTTTGGTGCCAACCACATGTCCATGTGTTTGTATGGCAATCATTTTAAATGGTTCTAATGATTTAATTTTTTTTTTAAAAAAAAAAAAACAGCTTTTGTATGTTCATAATTATTTTAGAAAAAATGTGTGGCATTGTTAATTATTAATAATCAGTTCAATATGTGTTTAATTTACCTGAAACATTTTAGATTTTGAATGGTTTTTTTTGGGAATTTAAACCCAAAAATATTTTCTTGTTATCTAACAATACTAAGGTTTACTGGGGATAATAAAATATTTTTCTTGCAAATTATCCATTAACACATAGAATTTTTTTATAGCTATGGTGTTATTTTAATAGGTCAATTTCAGTCTTTGTGTTGACTTGAAATTTATCTTTAAAAATAACTAATATTATGCCATTCTTAGGATTTGAAATAGGAGCTCATGAAATGCATATGATGACAAGACTAAGATTAACTAAACTATTATTATTATTTTTTTAAAAAAAATCTGATAATAATAATTAGAATAATAATAAACAAATAAATATTTGTTAAAACAGGCAAAACTCACTATATGTGTATTGCCACACACAGCAAGCTAAAGTAATCAATGGATGCCAGAAGGCTTGTGCACAAAAACCCCATCTAGTACCTACTCACCCAATATCCCCAGACTAGTTTCTGGATTATGGCCTTCATCAGTGAGGAGCCCTGGATCTAAAGCACTGCACCTAGATCTTAGGATCTAATGCAACCCACCAGCAGACACCTTTTATTTCCATTTAACTACAAAACTATGAGTCTTAAACTGAAAACACCTTAATGTTTTCACTGATGAAGGCCACAAGCAGGAAACTAGTCTGGGGATATTGGATTAGTAGGCACTAGATGGGAATATTGTGCACAAGCCTTTTGGCATCCATTGATTACATTAGCTTCCTGTGTGTGGCAATACGTATAGTGAGTTTTGCCTGTTTTAACAACAGTTATACACAAGCATAAGAGATGGTGGTCATGTGATGTTTATTGGCTTAAAATAAATTTTGATTATATTAGACTTGATCTTTAGCTTCAAGCAGGTTGAAAGTATCTTGCTTTTTCATAAAATAATTAAAATGATTTAAAAATTGTATTATTAGGAAAAAATAATGATAAACAAAAAAGTTGAGCAGCAATAAGATAGATAAAACTCTATTGTCTCAATAAAGAATATGCAATAGTAACTCTTACATATTATAAATAATTTTGAAAAATGATATTTATTTGAACACCAGGAATAATAATAATAATAATAATAATAATAATAATAATAATAATAATAATAATAATAATAATAATAATAATAATAATAATAATAATAATAATAATAATAATAATAATAATAATAATAATAATAATAATAATAATAATAATAATAATAATAATAATAATAATAATAATAATAATAATAATAATAATAATAATAATAATAATAATAATAATAATAATAATAATAATGATAATAGTAAAAATATAGTCCCACAGTAAGCTGTTCAATTGTAAAGAACAAAGCTATCATGCTCCAGTTTCCTTGTTCTCAAAACACAAATAGGACAGGATAAAAATTTTACCAATATATATTGCTTTTAGTTCCCAATTGGCTGAAAATGTTTTTTTTTTCTATTTTAAAGTAATTTATTATTAAAAATTTATCAAAAATTGAATTGTTTGATGGTTGTTTTCAAGAACAACATGGTGTCAAAACATCACATGAGCAGGTGTTTGCTGCTATTATCACCTGTTATCAAGCTCAAACTACAAAACTTCAACAAACACATGCCAATATCCTTAGCAAAAATGACACCACTTATTCAAATGTCATCAGTAACAAAATACAAATCCTTAACAGCTAAAATGATAATATTTCAATTGCTTCAATCAGCAGCTTCTCAGTTCAAATTTTAAATCGTATAAAAATACCAGTTGTAGCAAGTTAACAATCCCCATCATCAAAAATGATAATATTCAATTTATTCCAACAACCAATTTCTCAATTTAATATTCAAATCTAAGCAAATATATGCAAATGTCACTGGTAACAATTTACAAATCTCCAACAGCAAAAATATCATTTCAATTGCTCCATAGCCAATGCTTTATGTGCCAAAGTAGGCCTTCTTTTTACAACAGCCAAGCTCAAAATAAATGAACTTTCATCCTGAATATATTAATTTTATCACCCTTCCTCTTTCTCTCTTTAATGCCTAAATCTCTTACACAACTGAATACCTTCAACCTTATATAACATATTAATCTAATACCTCTCTTGTTTTCTATTAAATAAGTCATCAATATTAGCATTAGTATAAATCACATATAATTACTAATGTTACAAAAAAATCAAGTCAGATGTCACATGATCTAATTTAATAAGCTTGTATTTACAAGTGTTATATATTTTAACAAAACCTTTCTTTTCTTATAGAACAATTGACATATATATATATATATATATATATATATATATATATATATATATTGTAACGTTTTCCATATTTCTAGGCCCCTATACACATTATAAATGCGTGAGTTGATCAAGTTATGTAAAAGAAAAATAAATGTTCATTTATTTTATTTAAAAAAAAGATTTCATTATTATTCTAAAAACATAACTATCTTTCCTGATCAGCTCAGCCTAGAATTATTACCAAGAACAATCGTGAGATGGATCAGTTTTTAATTTCTACATGAGGGCACCAGAGTTGTTAAACCCACTGAGCCTGCATCGAACATATTGTAACTCGTAAAGTAATAATTATATGATCTGGATTAAAATTGCCATTAAGTAGAAGATATTCCCCTTTGACTTAATTAAGAAAAATAAATCTATTTAGCAAAGGTAATTTGTATACTAATTTGAATTTAAATAACTAAATATAAAACTTAAATATAATAACATTAATTTTATACACGTACAATGAAAGTTAAGTTAATAATAAAGATTTATTTTAGCCCGTCAAACATTTAATATTTAAGATTAAGACAAAATTATAATATTGGAAAGTATTGTGCATATGAATTTAATAATTTAATTCAAATATTGAAGTAATCATTAGTTGGTGTCTTATTTTTCCGTGGTAACAGTTTCAGTCACTTCTCAGTTCGCAAATCTTTCGATCAAAAAATTATGCGATAACATTTCATTCAAATCTCTATTCATAAAACTTTATGTAAACATTATGGCCATTAACTTACCGGTAAGTTGATATTTAAACATGTCATTGATCCTCTGATGTCCAATTCAGTCACTGGGTAGTCCACAGTAGTTGTTTTTTTTAGCTTTAATCCTTCCAAATCTCCAATCAAATTTAGGTAGAGTCAGATGACGATCTAGGTGACTATTCTCAAAAGAAAGTGTCAGCAAACGATAGAGTTCTACTCACTCATGGAGAGTGTTTTCAGTTCATATCTAAGTGGACACATTTTATTAATTTTTTTTTATATAAAAAAAATACGAGACACTTCAAATTACTCAACACTCTGGAACAACAAGACAAAAAACACTTTTCAAATTTGTCGGCTCCTTTTATATTCCCAGATTTTTTTTAGAAGTTCTGCACATATTCCTTTTTACCTTTTGTTCTATTTTATAAACTTCTACATCATTCTCCTTTTTTTTATTACAAAGTCTGTTTTCTCATTAAGAAATTCTGCCATTTTTAATTACCATCAGAAAGTCGGACTTTCTGATAGCAATCTTTTACCTTTGGAATTTTCTTTCACTATTTGAATCAATTATTCAGTATGCACTTTCCAACATTGAATTTATTTTAGTTAACTTATATTAAAAAAAAGAAAAATTAAACTTTCACTGTACGTTTTCTTAAAACAACATTATATTACAAAAAAAAAAATTAAAGATCGGGTTCCCTCTTTTTTTTATTTAAATGATACACAATATTAAATAGTAATTTGTCCCATATACATAAATAAATGGTACAATATATATATATATATATATATATATATATATATATATAGAGAGAGAGAGAGAGAGAGAGAGAGAGATTTATTATCGCACATATGCAAATATGCAAATCTATTACTTATGAGAATATACACAAAGTCATAACAAAACCTCCCTTTTCTTATAGAACAGTAGACATATATATATATATATATATATATATATATATATATATATATATATATATATATATATATATATATATATATATATATATATATATATATATATATATTATAATTGAAATAATAAATTTAACAGTTTACAAATTATTACAAACAATTCTTAAATCTGCAGAAGTTTGGTTAATTTCTTAAACCTGCCTCAAGCCAGGTATAAGAAATTAACCAAAAGTACTTCTGCAGATTTAAGGATTGTTTGTAATAGTTTATAAACCGTTAAATTTTTTATTTCAATTATAATTACAATTTTGTTTTTAATTAATGGACATTTTATTTATTTTACATATATATATATATATTGAACCGGGTTCGAATATGTGTATTCGAAACACCGGTCTCTTAGGCAGAGAAGAACATACTCGGAGAGTATGTATGCCCAAATGATAGCTATAAAGTATATAACTAGTGTTACATTTCCAGGACATAGCTTCTTCTCGGCTGTTGAGTTCAACACCAAGTTCAAAGCATTTTTTTTTTGTTTGTGTATAAACACGGGTGCCAGCTGCTTATTCTAAAAGAATACTAAAAGAATAGACAACGCACTTTGAATAGTGGCCACTAACTCAACGCCTAAATCCATGACTAGCTCAGTTGTTTGTAATCACTAATAGATTATACTTAATTAGTGATTAAAAGAATTAATAAAAGAATTTGTTAAAAAGAATTGATAAAAAGAATTGACTGACAAATAAAGTTTAATTTTAAAGATAATTTATTAACTAACATTTATTTACTAAATTTAAACATTCTAATAAAACACACGCATATTTTAAATTAACATTTCTAAATAGTTTAAATATTCCTATAGATTTAATAACAGAACACTCTAATTTAACTAATAAACATTGATATAATGATCATGCACATATTATCTCATGCACCCACATAATTATGATAATAAAGGACTACATAGCATTTGAAATTTAATCACACACATCAATAGTTCATTTATGTATGATATAGAGTTCATATGATTAGACTCTTGAAAGATTCGTACAAATTAATGCAATGCAATGCCTATTACAGTATAAACGAAAATAAGCAAATGTTTTACCTAGGATTTTGAACATAGATTTAACACTTTGTTTTCTTCTTGTTTGTTGTTTCTTCCAGTATGAATGGTTCCAGTATGAATGCTTCCTGCCGGCTGGGACTTTCCTTGCTGAGTTTCCTGATTTTCACGATTATTACCATCGGAGACAAATAGATACTGACGGGGATTTTCTAAGATGTTAAGCTGACATTATTTCACGGGCAGATCTGCTGTTTTCTCGGACATCTGGGCTGGAGATAAATATGCATTCCCAAGATCTGCTCAACACCGCATTTTGTTTGTTAACTGCTCAATTAATTTCTGAACTGCACTACTCAATTACTTTTTGAACTGAACTCACTCAATTAATTTGTGGAATGAATTGTCCGATAAAAAAAATGTCTATTTATACCTGCGCCTTGTTGTCTTTCTAATATCTCCGGCAAAGATCTGTTCTCAAATTCCAATGGTAATCATTTGATAAACGTGTTTTGGAAGATTGCTTAATTAGTAATAGCCATGCAATAAAATATGTTGTTTTATTTTATTAATAGCCATTGCCGTGGTTTTTAATGATAATCTTCTTTTATTTCGCATACATTTTATTTATTTACAAATCGCACATATATACGCACATATATTTTTAATACAATTTACTATTAAGTTTTAACATTATTTTTTCTTTAATTAAACTTGAATGAAAAGAGATTTGTATGTTTTAACTTTTTAAATTATATTTTTACAAATATTAATAAAACTATTTATTTCCTTTTTGTAAAGCTTTAGTTTCATTTCTCAAACCAAGACTCCTCCTCCCCCCTTTTGATTAATTAATTGTAGCTTTTTATTTCAAAACTAACGCTAGAAAACTATTTGATTTTTATTCTTTTCTAAAACAAACTGTAATAAACTCTTCAACGTTTAATTTTATGTTTTTCTTTTATGAACGATTATTTTAATAATATAATTTTAGATAAAATTATATGTGCCTATATCAATATAGGTACAATATATATATATATATATATATATATATATATATATATATTGAAACAGATATACTGTTTCTCATATAAATATTCAAAAGATCCCCCCCCCATTCAAAAATGTCTAGCGTGATTCAGTCTAATTGGGAACGCAATAAAGCTGTGATTTGTTTAAAAAAATCATATTTTTAATTTTTAGTATTGATGGATTTGAATAAAATATTATGTCATCTTATTTTTTTTTATCTGTCTCAATAAAAAAAAAAAAAAGAAATTAATTACCCAATCGTTAAAAAGAAAAAAAAAAAAAATACTTGAGTTAAACTGAGGCAGTATTCAAATTAGGCACGTCGTCGGAAGAAAAGAACTTTTTTTTTCTCTCTCTCATTTTACACAGAGAGGCAGAACATATTAAATTTTTTTTTAAAAAAAAGTGTATTACTTAATTCTTTTGACATATTAAAATATAGCTTCAGCAAGACGTGAAAATGAAAAAAGAAAGCTTCGCTAGAGAAATTATAATGAAAATGGAGTAATTTAGCGGCTTCACTCTCTCCACGCTGTGCCATGACTTTCCATAGATGAAATAACCCACCTTCTTTAGAGTAAACTAGACTGCAAAACTGGAAGGTAATTATGTTATAGGAATGTTTAGACATCTTTACCATAAATTATAAATTGACATCATGAAATATCTACATAAAAATTATTTTTATAAAATATTAAAACATATTTATCATGTGTTATGAAAAGAATTTATGAAACGGTTGCATACGTTTTGTTTAATAAAATATTAAAACATCTTTATCATACGTTATAAAGTGAAATTATGAAATAATTACATAGGATTGGTTTTATAAAATATTAAAACATCTTTATCATACGTTATAAAGTGAAATTATGAAATAATTACGTAAAATTTAGTTTGTAAAATATTAGAACATATTTATCATACGTTATAAAATGAAGTTATGAAATAGTTATGCGCAAATGTATTTATAAAAATATTTGAACGTATTTACTATATGGATTAGAAATGCTTTAATTACTGAATGATAAATGCTCCACAAGCCAAACAGAGTTTATGTGTATGAATATACCTTTATATTTGACTAAATTAGAAATGCTTTAATTACTACATGATAAATGCTCCACAAGCCAAACAGAATTTATGTATATTAATATACTTTTATATTTGATTAAATTATAAATGCTCCACAAGCCAAACAGAATTTATGTATATGAATATACTTTTATATTTGATTAAATTATAAATGCTCCACAAGCCAAACAGAGTTTATGTGTATGAATATACCTTTATATTTGACTAAATTAGAAATGCTTTAATTACTAAATGATAAATGCTCCACAAGCCAAACAGAATTTATGTATATGAATATACTTTTATATTTGACTAAATTATAAATGCTCCACAAGCCAAACAGAGTTTATGTGTGTGAATATACTTTTATATTTGACTAAATTGTAAATGCTCCACAAGCCAAACAGAGTTTATGTGTGTGAATATACTTTTATATTTGACTAAATTAGAAATACTTTAATTACTAAATGATAAATGCTCCACAAGCCAAGAATTGCTGAGTTTAAATGTTTACCAATCAATAATAATTCATAGAATAATGAAATGTTGTATAAATCATAAATGCTTGACTGCTCCCAAGCTTCTTCACATAAATGAATTCAAAATGAATTATTGTATAAACCATAAATGCTTGACTGCTCCCAAGCTTCTTCACATAAATGAATTCAAAATTAATTATTGTATAAACCATAAATGCTTGACTGCTTCTAAGGTTCTTCACATAAATGAATTCAAAATGAATTATTGTATAAACCATAAATGCTTGACTGCTTCTAAGCTTCTTATCATAAATGAATTCAAAATGAACTATTGTTGAATCAGAATATTCCCAAGCTTCTTCTCATAAATGAATTCAAAATGGACTATTGTTGAATTAGAATATTTCCAAGATTCTTCTCATAAATGAATTCAAAATGAACTATTGTTAAATTAGAATGTTTCCAAGCTTCTTCTCATAAATGAATTCAAAATGAATTATTGTATAAACCATAAATGCTTGTTTGTTTCCAAGCTTCTTCTCATAAATGAATCCAAATGAACTGTTGTTAAATTAGAATGTTTCCAAATGTCTTCTCATAAATGAATTCAAAATGAACTATTGTTGAATTAGAATATTTCCAAGCTTCTTCTCATAAATGAATTCAAAATGAACTATTATTGAATTAGGATATTTCCAAGCTTCTTCTCATAAAGGAATTCAAAAATGAACTATTGTTGAATTAGACTGTTTCCAAACGTCTTCTTATAAATGAACTTGTAAATGAACTATTGATAAAAAAAAAGAATTGCTTCTAGTTCTTTCATAAGTAAAATGAAAATGTGTTATCATGTGGATAGAAATGAATTTCATTAGAAATTGCAAATTAATTGTTATTTAATAAATTTTTTTTTGTTACTAAAAATTAAATTGGTTATCCAGTTGTCCAATTCTGTTTTGTTTTATTGCATCACTCATCAGTTATAGCACTGGTTCATGAGAATCTCATGCCTTCTGAGCTATGTCTGACATAACTAGACCTAGGCCAGTCAGGTTGTAGTGAGATGGAACTCTAATGGCACTTTTTGGGAAACCAAACATAGAAATATTTAGATGTTTCCAGTCTCTATGGTACTACATCCTCTGATGAGCAGGAAATATTGTTGTAGGAGGCATTAACATCTGCATTAGGAATGTCAATTGATAGTTCCTTCCTACAGCATGCTCATCAGAAAATTGTTACAACTAATGTAATAAAACGGTTGTATGCAGGTCCGGTTACATTTGGTGCCTTACTGTGAGGCCTTATCTGGCATAGGCTGGTTGATTTACCACCCTACTGTGAGGCCTTATCTGGCTAGCATACTCATAGGCCGGTTAATTTGCCGCCTTACTGTGAGGCCTTATCTGGCTAGCATACTCATAGGCCGGTTAATTTGCCACCCTACTGTGAGGTCCGATCTAGCTAGCCTACTCATAGGCATAAGCAGATCACAATTCTGTGATATGAACAGTGCATATGATGTAGTGATGTAATTTGTTCAGGAAGGATGGAAAAATAAAAGTCTAAAAAAAACAACCCAAAAAGGAATGGCATAAAGAATGAAACAGGCATTTCAAAGAAGATGGAGTAAAGTCATGGTGTGGATGGAGAGAGAAGCTTATTAAAGTTGAAATTAAAAAAATACCACTAAACTAGAATAAAATATTGATGAAAACCAGATCAAAATCAAAAAAAATGATGAATACAGAAAGCATAGAGGATCCTCCTGAAAAAGAAGATAAACAAGAAGCTAAAGCAGATGAGGAATCAGAGAAAACAGGGGATACGTCTACATTAGCCCAGTTATTGGAAATTATAAAAGCAGACCAAAAGAAAAGAGACAAACAAAGAGAAGAAGATATCAAACAAAGAGAAGAAGATATCAAACAGAGAGAAAAAGATAACCAAAAAAGAGATAAACAGAGAGAAGAAGATAACCAAAGAAGAGACAAACAAAGAGAAGAAGATAACCAAAAAAGAGACAAACAAAGAGAAGAAGATAACCAAAAAAGAGACAAACAAAGAGAAGAAGATATCAAACAGAGAGAAGAAGATAATCAAAAAAGAGATAAGCAAAGAGAAGAAGATAACAAGCAAGCAATAGAAGCAAACCAAAGAATAGAAAAACAAATTATGGAAGCAGTTAAAAATCAGAATGAAAAGTTTGAGCAAATAATTAGGCAAGTAAATGATCAAATATTGAAAATAAAAGAAGATGTCATGAATGAAGTTAAAGGCTCACTAATAGAGCAAGAAGTCAAAATGACCCAAATATGTGAGACCATGGATACAAAGATAATAAAAATTCAAGAATCCATGCAGGAGAAGGTGGATATATTGACCACCCAGATGAGAAAGATGGAAATAAAAGATAGCAATATATTGCCTAGACAAAAAGAGGCAGAAACAATCCCAAAAGAAAGCCAAAAGGAAAATTGCCAAGTTAGTCATGAAGTCCCTCCAACCAACCAGATGTCCGGAATTGTAAACCAATTCTTAAAAATTAGAACTTTCTCTGGGAGCTGCAATGAAGCACCAATAGAATATATAAAAAGTTTGGAGAGATATTTTACTATTAACGTATTGTCGGAAGAAGCAAAGATGGCAATCGCATGTAGCCATCTCCAAGGTACAGCACAGACATGGTGGGATTCACTGTTTGCCCAACCTACAAGTTTTGGCGAATTTAAAGAGGCGCTAATGAACTGTTACTGGAGCGATGAGTGTCAGGAGGGGATTAAATATAAGGTGTCCCAGGAGAAATGTCCTCCTGGAGAGCTTTATACACCATTCTTTAGAAGACAGGTGGCCAGGTTGAGAGCCTTGATGTCTGATCCTCTGTCTGAACTCCAGATCATTAGATTAATACGACACAGCTTTCCAAATTACATAGAAAGAATGCTAATTGGGACTGATCGTCAATCCATCGAGCAGGTTGCTGAACTATTAACTCTTTGAATGCCTCCGACGAGGCTCCTCGTTGACATCTGACATCATGCTAACTCAGCCAGTTTTTATACGAAAATATTTGTTAAACACATATTGAATTCGTTTTTAAAAGTTCTGTAAGATGGTGCCATCTTCCGATTTATTTTACAAGTAAAAAATAAAAAAAAACGCATTTAAACCTAAACAAAGAAGGAACATTATTTGTGATTGGTTCTTAGCATGCTCTCAGCCGAAAAAGACATTCTGATTGGCTGGAAAGAACAACGAAACTGCCTGATCAAAGAAAATAAAGAAAAACGCTGAGATTTTCATTTCGAATATGATTTAAATTATTATTAAATGATATTTATGGAAATTAAAAATTATTTTCAGAGAGAATAATAAAAAAACAAAATTATTTTCGAAAAATATTGAAGATTTTAGTACAAATATTGAAGTTGTAGTAAAAATAAATATTTACTTTTCTATAACGTAAAAGTCGATCTTTTTGTTTATATTATAGCTTTTATGTTGCCAAAATTGAATATTTTAGAATAAAAAAATAGCAATTTATTTTTGAAAGAACTTTCGTTCTCTTCACAACTTGAAAAATTAGTAATATACTTTTTATAAATGTATCTGAGTTGAATTTAATATTATAGGCGAATATGTTTTAACAATAGGCTTTGTCTTCAGTTTGTGAGTTGGCCAATTACAAGCTTTGATTTTTACCTCATACAACCAATGATTTAATTAGCGGTTAAAAGGTTAACAGCCTATGATAGCTGCGGTACGTCAGCAACGAAAGAAGGAGGAGCAAAACAACCACAAAATAAACCTCCCTATAGAAGAGATGATGGGCCTAACATAGGAACCATCAGATATAAAAGGAAAATGCCTCCTCGGCAATATAGCAACAACAACCCACCACCATGGTATCAGCACCAAAGAAATCAGACACAACCATGGAAAAGGCAAAGACGATATTCGACAGGCAACGTGCAGAGCCCTTACCAAACCAGGGTTATAAGAAAATCAAACAGTGATGATAACCTGCGAAGAAGTGTGGGTACAACTACTGAACCGCAAAGAAAAGAACAAGAAGCAAGACACCACAGTAATGTTGAACCTGATAAATTTTCAAAAAAAAAACAATCCAAAAGTATGTCGCCTCATAATATAAAAGAGGACTATTGGAGAACTGACCATGATCCTCAGTATCCCAAATCAGGTTGCAGTTATGATTCAGAATAAAATAGAGATAGCTGATGGAAAAAGTTTGTGAGTGTGATGTAGTGATGCATGAACTTGTGTTTTTCATGTTGAGATGGTGGATGATTGAGCGGAGCTGCTTGGATGCATTGTGTTATGATGCTCCGAAGTATATGCTCGGCACTATCCAGACCTGGATGTTGTGCTCCAAGAGTAGTCCAGCAGTGCATATATATAGGTCTCATGTATAGGCCTTGGTCTCATGGATAGGCCAAATGATAGCCCCTAAGACTCACCGAAGCTGAGCAGGGTTGGCTGAGTGCCAAATTGATTTTTTTTTCTCTGGCTCCTATTCTTGATTGGACGATACTTCTAGGTACAAGAGAGGTAGTGCTTAAAAATGAGATATTTTCTCGTGACGTCATGAGGCGGTGTGTACTGGTAGTTTGTGCTCGGCCATCTATTTGTCCCGGCATTGGAAGCTATGGTTCATGTATTCATTTTTCCAGCTCATCTTACCCATTCATCAGCATATCTAAAACCAGGCAGTACTGAGAAATAATGTGTATAGTATATGGAATGAAATCGTACTTCCAGGCGATTTCATCCCAAAATTTGGTGAGCGGTAATGAAACAGATATACTGTTTCTCATATAAATATTCAAAAGATCCCCCCCCCATTCAAAAATGTCTAGCGTGATTCAGTCTAATTGGGAACGCAATAAAGCTGTGATTTGTTTAAAAAAATCATATTTTTAATTTTTAGTATTGATGGATTTGAATAAAATGTTATGTCATCTTATTTTTTTTTATCTGTCTCAATAAAAAAAAAAAAAATTAATTACCCAATTGTTAAAAAGAAAAAGAAAAAAAAATACTTGAGTTAAACTGAGGCAGTATTCAAATTAGGCACGTCATCGGAAGAAAAGAACTTTTTTTTTCTCTCTCTCGTTTTACACAGAGAGGCAGAACATATTAAATTTTTTTTTAAAAAAAAGTGTATTACTTAATTCTTTTGACATATTAAAATATAGCTTCAGCAAGACGTGAAAATGGAAAAAGAAAGCTCCGCTAGAGGAATTATAATGAAAATGGAGTAATTTAGCAGCTTCACCCTCTCCACGCTGTGCCATGACTTTCCATAGATGAAATAACCCGCCTTCTTTAGAGTAAACTAGACTGCAAAACTGGAAGGTAATTATGTTATAGGAATGTTTAGACATCTTTACCATAAATTATAAATTGACATCATGAAATATCTACATAAAAATTATTTTTATAAAATATTAAAACATATTTATCATGTGTTATGAAATGAATTTATGAAACGGTTGCATACGTTTTGTTTAATAAAATATTAAAACATCTTTATCATACGTTATAAAGTGAAATTATGAAATAATTACATAGGATTGGTTTTATAAAATATTAAAACATCTTTATCATACGTTATAAAGTGAAATTATGAAATAATTACGTAGAATTTATTTTGTAAAATATTAGAACATATTTATCATACATTATAAAATGAAGTTATGAAATAGTTATACACAAATTTATTTATAAAAATATTTGAACGTATTTACTATATGGATTAGAAATGCTTTAATTACTAAATGATAAATGCTCCACAAGCCAAACAGAGTTTATGTGTATGAATATACCTTTATATTTGACTAAATTAGAAATGCTTTAATTATTAAATGATAAATGCTCCACAAGCCAAACAGAATTTATGTATATGAATATACTTTTATATTTGATTAAATTATAAATGCTCCACAAGCCAAACAGAATTTATGTATATGAATATACTTTTATATTTGATTAAATTATAAATGCTCCACAAGCCAAACAGAGTTTATGTGTATGAATATACCTTTATATTTGACTAAATTAGAAATGCTTTAATTACTAAATGATAAATGCTCCACAAGCCAAACAGAATTTATGTATATGAATATAGTTTTATATTTGACTAAATTATAAATTCTCCACAAGCCAAACAGAATTTATGTATATGAATATACTTTTATATTTGACTAAATTATAAATGCTCCACAAGCCAAACAGAGTTTGTGTGTGAATATACTTTTATATTTGACTAAATTAGAAATACTTTAATTACTAAATGATAAATGCTCCACAAGCCAAGAATTGCTGAGTTTAAATGTTTACTAATCAATAATAATTCATAGAATAATGAAATGCTGTATAAATCATAAATGCTTGACTGCTCCCAAGCTTCTTCACATAAGTGAATTCAAAATGAATTATTGTATAAACCATAAATGCTTGACTGCTCCCAAGCTTCTTCACATAAATGAATTCAAAATTAATTATTGTATAAACCATAAATGCTTGACTGCTTCTAAGGTTCTTCACATAAATGAATTCAAAATGAATTATTGTATAAACCATAAATGCTTGACTGCTTCTAAGCTTCTTATCATAAATGAATTCAAAATGAACTATTGTTGAATCAGAATATTCCCAAGCTTCTTCTCATAAATGAATTCAAAATGGACTATTGTTGAATTAGAATATTTCCAAGATTCTTCTCATAAATGAATTCAAAATGAACTATTGTTAAATTAGAATGTTTCCAAGCTTCTTCTCATAAATGAATTCAAAATGAATTATTGTATAAACCATAAATGCTTGACTGTTTCCAAGCTTCTTCTCATGAATGAATCCAAATGAACTATTGTTAAATTAGAATGTTTCCAAATGTCTTCTCATAAATGAATTCAAAATGAACGATTATTGAATGAGGATATTGCCAAGCTTCTTCTCATAAAGGAATTCAAAAATGAACTATTGTTGAATTAGACTGTTTCCAAACGTCTTCTTATAAATGAACTTGTAAATGAACTATTGATAAAAAAAAAGAATTGCTTCTAATTCTTTCATAAGTAAAATGAAAATGTGTTATCATGTGGATAGAAATGAATTTCATTAGAAATTGCAAATTAATTGTTATTTAATAAATTTTTTTTGTTAGTAAAAATTAAATTGGTTATCCAGTTGTCCAATTCTGTTTTGTTTTATTGCATCACTCATCAGTTATAGCACTAGTTCATGAGAATCTCATGCCTTCTGAGCTACGTTTGACATAACTAGACCTAGGCCAGTCAGTTTGTAGTGAGATGGAACTCTAATGGCGCTTTTTGGGAAACCAAACATAGAAATATTTAGATGTTTCCAGTCTCTATGGTACTACATCCTCTGATGAGCAGGAAATATTGTTGTAGGAGGCATTAACATCTGCATTAGGAATGTCAATTGATAGTTCCTTCCTACAGCATGCTCATCAGAAAATTGTTACAACTAACGTAATAAAATGGTTGTATGCGGGTCCGGTTACAATATATATTATCACATGTCTACATATATGTGAATCTATTACTTATGAGTATATACACAAAATGCCTACATCTATCGTATGCATTATTCTAATCTATGACAATAAAAAAAAAGTTTTCCCAATGTGTATTTATGAACATCTATCAGATTCCAAGCATTAATCTTATGTAAAATTAGAATTACATGAAGGGGATAAACTAATGGTGAGTAAATTAATATATAACTAGGGGCTAGAGAGGTTTGACCATTGACTAGCTCAGACTCAGGTCGGGTGACAATAGTGTCAGGAGTAGATATGGGTTGGAAATAATCACCCTCATATTTCAGCACCCCTTTAGTAATCAAGAATCCATCTACATATAAACCTTCAGGAAAGATGATGAGTAAACAATACAAAATAATAATATATTACAAATGTAAAATTTATTAGAAGCTTACAAATTAATATCAATCAATAATACCCTTATATAAACAAGGACAGAACAATCCTTCAATACATGGAATTAATGCTCTGCCATTTTGATTAGCACACACACATAGCATGCATTCATATATGCAATCGATATTTGAGGTAAGGTTTAAAAATCGAGAAAAGATTGAAAGAAAATTATTCTCTTTTTATTTATTAAATTTTTCTCTTTTTTGTAACTATTAGTTTAGTTCAAGGCATGATGTCAGCTATTAATGAAAATACAAGCTTACATAATTTATTATTTCTTAGTAAATCATTTTAATTTGAATTTTGTTCACAAAGTCAAAGGAATCTGTTATGAAATTTAGACCAAAATCAATATAAAAGTTTATACTACCTGCATTTCCCTTGGGAGCTCATATAATAAAACACATTTACAGATAATATGAATCCAGATAAACATATAACAACATGCAAGGTTTCTTCTTTACTTTTCTGATCTCCGTTTCCAGAAAATTGACAATTCATAGGTTTGATAATGGCTGCAGCTTTCAATCCAATGATGCATATCTTTTTTTATCAGTCATAGCACCTTACAATTAGTTGAGAATAGGGTTTGAGCCTGCTACATTATATTTCCACCCCCACATTTCCATTTCAGCTGCGATTTGATGTGAAATTATATCAATCTCTGCTGTGTTTACTATATCTCCATACTTTTCTTCACTCTCTGCAGGGGCAAGATGTCTAGCATTCTGGGTCCTTTACTTTTACACCTCCATTCTTTCTAGAAAGTTCACTGGTTTTCTATTTCCTGTTGTCTTGTTTTATGCCCAACCGGATTCCTATCGAGATACTAAAAGCTTTTAGCACCTTTCAAATTTAATTGTTCTGGCAATTTCTATACTTCTCATAAAACAACCAAGCAAAAGAAAACTTTATCTCCCCCTCCCAACAGTTAAACTTATTTATGCATACATCTATAACCCATACCTACATAACAGTTTCCAAACAACAGGACACAATCCCCCTTCATATATATATATATATATATATATATATATATATATATATATATATATATATATATATATATATATTCTAAGTTTGAATTAAGTTCTGTTATATATATGTTGGAATGTGGTTGTGGAATAAAATATATAGAGGAATCCAAATGTACATTACAAAAACGATATAATGATCATAAGACATTATATAAATGTATACAGAAAGAAAATATATCTTCGGTAAATATGAATACTCCATCAATTATATTTGATCATAATAAAACATAATTATGGCTTTAAATTTAATAATAGAGATATAAAAATTATTCAAATTGAAAGGTGTAGTAAAAAACATAAAATTAAAGAGGCAATGATGATATCTATGAATAGAGGTGGTTTAATGAATAAACAATCAGCTAATATAAAGACAACAGAATTGTGGAAAATTTGAATAGATTGAATGATGGGTAATGCAAGTTTTTATTTTTTGTATGTTTGTATTAACAGTTGATAAAGATTGTCAGTGAAACAATTGAAAGTACTTCTGGTAAAGAATATATTATTAATTTTGAATACTGTGTTAAATATATTTGTTTGAATTATTAATATATATATATATATATATATATATATATATATATATATATATATATATAAACAACCATAACCATGCAATAAAATAAAATTAAAAAAACTAGTTAAGTTTAAGACCACTAAATATAATAGTCATCAAATACATATGATGATGACCACCTTTTGTGCTTGTTGTGACTGGGTTTGAACCCATTTTGTCATAATATAAAGCTCACAAAATAAGCTCCACACAAACTTTGAAAACATCCCCAACTCTAGACCCAGTTTCTGCTACTGGTATTGTCAGCTATAGGATATTCAAGCATTAGATTAAAAATACCAGGATAAGCCCAGTACTTTATCTAATGTATAACTATTAAGTAGAAAATCTGAAATTTTCAGACATCCATGTCTTCCAATTTAGTTATCTAACTTAAGTAGCCATATGGGACTGAACTAAGTTCAGATACACCATATATTAATAGCTTTAGCAATATAAAATTGCCAAAGTCTTAATAGCAAAAAATAAAATTACAAAAAAATCAAGTCAGATGTCATGTGACTTATTTTAATAAGCTTGTACTTACAAATTTTATATATAGAGATCACAAATTAAGCTCTTAACAAGCTTTAAAAATATCCTCAATCCCAGACTGGTTTCTGCTACTGTATCCATCAGTGAGATGCTAGCATATTCAAGCATTAGATTAAAAATACCAGGACAAGCCCATCAATTTATCTAATGTATAAATATTAAGTAGAAAATCTAAAATTTTCTGACATCCATATGTCTTCCAATCCAGCTATCTAACTTAAATAACCATTGTCCCATATGGCAATTTAAGTTAGATAGGTGGGGTGGAAAGACATATGGATGTCTGAAAATTTCAGATTTTCTACTTAATAGTTATACATTAGATAAAGTGCTGGCTTGTCGTGGTATTTTTAATCTAATACTTGAAATCCTAGTATCTCACTGATGAAACCAGTAGGAAAAACCAATCTTGGCTTGGGGATATTCTCAAAGCTTGTTAAGGGCTTATTTTGTGAACTCTATATATAATAGTTACTAATGTACATATTTATACACTATGAAATATTCCTATGTAATCTTATCTCCATTAATTGTACTGCTATTATATACATTAACAAATGTACCCCGTAAACTATTACTTGTAGTTCTATTTGATCAGTATTGTAAGTTTTTCTAATTGATATCATGCTTGTTAGACTTGTCATGCCATTGTAACCCTGGAAAAACTTTTATAAAAATTGATATAACCTATTTATTGTGCAATAAAGTATATTGTTGAAACATAATTATAATAATAATAACAACAACAACAACAACAGTATATTTGGACATTTGTGGGATGGCATTATCATAAAGTGATTTGCTTAAATTTATATTTATCTAATTAGATGTGAATGCTTATGACAGTTTGTTGCTGTAAAACATATACTTATAGTAACCATTCATGTTTTTAATTTACTTTAATTTAACAAACATTTATACATCATAATCTTAAAACGGATCTCAAGAGATTGTGAATGAGTTATAAAGAGACCACTTGGTAGGATTGTTGGAGGAAATAAAAAATTTGTTGCTGTGAAGTGAAAAAGATAAGTTATTGATTATAGAAACTGAATTAAAACTTAAAAGAACTTAATTCTACAGTTAATTGATAATGATTTTAAAATGATGATAATGATGATAAAAAGATATAGATAAAAAAATATTTCCTACAATATTTTCTTCGTATGTGAAAAACAGATTTTTAAAATTTTTATTTATGGAAAGATAAAACCAAATGTAAGATTTTGTTCAAGACAGATTGTAATTTTAACTTGAAAGATTGGCTTACATACATTCTTACATATACATTCATTTTTAGAATGTTAAAATATTTATACAATTTTTATCTGTTTTTACAATAAAATTAAAATTTTTATGAGATTTTATCAAAATTAGAAACATGTAGAAGCTATAATTTATAAAATTATTTTGAGTAATTTTTATAAAATGTCAGGTAAATATATAATCAAAAAAGAGAAAAAATATTAATTTTTTTAAGTCGCACAACCGAGCGTAAAGAAAATTGCATTTCTCATCTATGAAAAATAACGATTTTTTTTATCTATTTCTTTTTTTTTTCTTTTCTATAATTTGTTATTTATCAATGGATTTCTGCATCTACTTTCGAGAAAATAAAAGACTCGTAAACTATTTTTTTCTTGTTTTTACATATATATATATATATTGAAGATTATAAAATATAAAATATTACTTATTTTTATCATTTCAAGCAACAAAATATAAATAAAAATACTGATATGCTGTATCTTCAAAATTGTGCATGAAAAATAATTTGAACTAAATTATATTAGCATATTATGATACATATATATA
>JAQFVV010002704.1:0-20668 GCA_028023455.1 Epiperipatus broadwayi | reverse complement strand
TATATATATATATATATATATATATATATATATATATATATATATATATATATATATATATATATATATATATATGAAAATAAAATGTCTTTACAGGTTATTTTGAATAGTCAATTACTTAAAAGAGAAAAATTTGTTTTTGCCCCTAAGGTTATTAGTTTTGTTAAAAAAAGATTGAAAGCCAATGATGTTATATTATTAAAAGAAGATAAAGGTGGCCGGTTTGTATTGTTAAATAATATTGATTTTTAAAAGTAAAGTTTCTTTAGAATTAAATAATGGAAAATATGCTATTTTAGATTCTGATCCTGGTAAAAAAATAAAATCTAAATTAATTAAGATTATGAAAGTTATGGAAAATAAAAAGATTTTTGATAGAGCTACTTATTTAAATTGTTACCCTAGTGATTTTGTGGCTCCAAAGGTTTTCTTTAATTTGAAGTCTCATAAAGATAATTTTCCTTTGAGATGTATTTTTGATTTTACAGGAGGAATTGTTGATAAAATATCAAAATTTATTATAAGATATTTTAAGGATTACATAAAACTGGGTCAATTTTGTGTTTCTTCTTCCTTTGAAGCTTTTAAGAAAATAAATGGTTTTGTTTTGGATGATGATTGTGTTTTTGGTAGTTTAGACATTGAAAATATGTACCAATCGGTTAATAGATTAAAAAGTATTGATGTTTTTCTTTCAATTTTAAAAAAATTAGAATGTTTTTCTGCAGATAAGATTAAGGTTTTTCATGATTTGCTTTTGCTGTTAGAGGATTCAATGTATTTTATGTCTAATGATGTGTTTTATAAGATTAGAGAAGGTTGGGTTATTGGTTATGTCATTTCTCCATTGATGTGTGCTGTCTATATTGATTATTTGGAGTGTAGTATTATTAATATGTTTTCAGGTTCTATTAAATTATTTGTTAGGTATGGTGATGATTGTTTGTTTGTTATTCATAAAGAGAAATTAGAAGAGTTTTTATGTGGATTGAATGGTTTTGATTCTAATATTAAGTTTACAATTGAGGGGGGTGGTTTTGATTTTGTAAATTAAAGTTTTTAGATTTAAACGTTGAGAAGGTTAATGATGTTTTGTTTTGTAGTCATTTTATAAAACCTAAAAATTTGAGAAATATGATTAGGCCTGATAGTTATCAGCCTTTTATACATAAAAAAATGTCTTTGTTGAATTTTTGTTGTCGGAATAGAAGGCTTAATAATTTTAATAATGATGCTGATATTCAAAAAAGTCAATTTGCTGCTGAATATGTAGAATTGGGTTATAGTCATGATTTTATTAAAAAAGTGGTATTTAATAATAATGTTTATAGTCGTGATTTGGATGATAAGAATTTTGTTGGTAAGGATGATGATTATATGTCTTTACCATTTAAAGCATCAATTTATAATTTGGTTTATAGGAATAGTCATTTGTTAGGTGGAAAGAAGGTTGCATGGAGAAAAGGTTCTGATTTGAATTCATTACTTAATGGTTCAAAGCAGTCTATTGATAGTAGGTCTATTCCTGGTATTGTTTATAAAATTCCATGTAGTTGTGGTAAATTTTATGTAGGCCAGAGTAAATTTAGCCTTAAGGAAAGGGTTAAGGTTCATATAAGTAGAGTTAAACATAGGTATCTTAACTCAGCTTTATATATTCATGAATTGAATACAGGTCATACAATATTGTTTGACAATGCTTCAGTTATTTTTTATGAAAAGAATGAGTTAAAAAGAAGAATAAAGGAGACTTTGATGATAAAACTCCTTGATTCTGAGGCTATCAATCTTATGAAGACTTCTTTTGATATTAAGGGAAGGTGGAGTTTGAAATGAATTATGGGAAGGTTTGTTTGTTTGTATATATATATGTTTTCCTTTAGGTTGATTTTCACTTGAGAAGGTCTATTTGTAGTAGATGAAACCATGGTTGTGTAAGGATTTTGGTAAAATTTTGAATTTAATCTAGTACTGTATTGTTTTATGGTTTTGCATTTTTATTTTTTGCTAGTATAGTGTTAGACAGTTTTGGTTTTATATATATATATATATATATATATAATATGTATATATATATATATATATATATATATATAACTGAACAGGAAGTAAATGAAGTGAAGTTACCAATGAGTCACATGATCTTCAAAAGACAGATGATACATATATATAATAATAAATAATCTTAACCTTTGTTTATCTGCAATACTTCCATTTCAATTACATGGGTATATATATTTAGTTGATTGTTTTGCTTATCATCCATAATATTCATAAAATCACAGATAGAAGTCAGCAATATTGTTTCAGTTTAAATTTCATATTCCCATTTTTATGTTAATAAGTTGTCTGCATAGATGAATATTAAAAATAAAGAATGATTTCCAAAATAATCATTTACTGAAAAAACCACAATGATAACCATATCTGCCTCTCATGTCTATTATATGACGCCCTCATCTGGTAATGTATAGGGATTTTATTTAGTTTCCCAGCATGCTTAGAACATTTTTTGATGTAATTAATTTACCTCCTAACATTTGACTACTTTGCTATTGTTTTTCTGCTGTTTCTACTTAAAGTCAGTTGATGTCTGATTGGATATTGATATACAAAATTTTAATCTATGATTTAAGGCGAGTACAATTTTAGATATAAATTTAAATATATTTTCTCTTTATCTTACTTCTTAGCTAAAAAAAATCCAGTTTATTCATTTATTTACTGACAACTGGATGGCTAATTGTTTGACCAGTGAAGGAAAATCCCCGAATCTGCTTAAATTTCACGGATGCTTCAACTTTAATTAGACATATACATGAATTAATACGTCAAAAAATGCTTCAGATATATAAAAATATGTACTATTCTGAAGCCAAAAAATTTTATTTGTAATATCATTTTAGAAATAAGGACATTATATTACGTTAAAATAAGATCTATTACTTAAAGATAAGTAGCTATTAATAATACTCTATCAATAGCAACCTGTATATGTCCTATGAAAAAATAAATATATAATTATAAAGAATGGCAGATGAAATATCTCTGTAGCGTGCTATTAAAGAAAGCATTAAATATAAAAACTGAAGTCTAAAATATAAAATAGTAAATTTCTATCTGCAATTTATATAAAAAACAATAAATCAACACCATTTTATTTTAAATCTATGCATGGTTATATATGTATTAGGTACATGTGTGTATATAAAAAATGCAGATTATTATTGGAAACCAATTTAAGTAGCTAGAAATTAATTTCTTTGCTCTCGTTAGATCAAAAATCTATCGTGTCCAAGTTATCATATAAAAACACTGAAAATGTCTTGGAATTGAGCTTTCCAAGTCTAAAAAGTTAATAAGATTCATAAAACTTGATTTTCGTAATAGACTTTTGATATATTCTAGGTGTATTGTATATTCATTTATTTTTAATGGTTTAATTTTATATTATGCTTAAAGATACGCTCTGATAGCAGACTGATTAACTTTTAGCAATTGAAGAACAATCATATTTCTGTTTTGAAATCAATTAAATTTATTTAATTGAAGATTGAAGCGTGAATACAATATCTCGCCCTATGGCGACTGATAGATAGCTTTATAATAAAACTAAAGAAGTTGGTTTAGTATATCCCACGGGGAAATTCAGAACAATAATATGACATTAAAAAATGCCAAAAAAAAAAAAGTAAATAATACTACTATATAAAAAATAAGTAAATAAAATATTTTGACTTTTAATACTACAAATTTTGCAAATTTTGATTGAATTTGAACATTTGTAGTTTAATTAAATTTGAAGATACATAAATATATTTAAATCTTAAAATATGTGGGTGCGAATGAGATGATTATAAAGTTAAAAATTAAATAAAATTTTATTATATTTCGATTTACAAATATGAAAATTTAATTCTACTCATCATCATCGTTTTCAGTTATTATCCATCCACTGCAGGAAGCTCTCTTCTCCACATTAGTGAAGCAACCATCTCATATGCGGCCTCTTTCTAGGTCTTTTACAATATGATAGATTGGTGAATTTATTGTTTTTTTTATTAATTCTGATTTCACATGCAGTCTCTTTCTAGGTCTTATACAATATGATAGATTGGTGAATTTATTGTTTTTTTTTATTATTTCTGATTTCACATGCAGTCTCTTTCTAGGTTTTTGTACAGTCTGATAGATTGGTAAATTTTCTTCTCAATTGCTTGATAGTTCTTAACTGAAATATTCTGTTTTCTTGAAGTTAGAATGAACGTTTATGAGAATGAACTTTTTTTTTAAAAAAAAAAGATATATTAGACGAACTTTAAGATACCGTATATAAATAAAAATAATATTTTACAATATATATATATATGTCAATGGAAATGTTCGCCTTTAAATGCTAAATAAATCAATTACAGAAATAATTATAAAGATATAAAGTTAATTTAAATCCACATTACATCACAATATAAAGGCATCAAAAAAGTTGCATTTATGAACAATCAGTAAAATTTTAAAAATACAATAGCAAGATCCTAAAACCAATCAATATATTCTTCACCCCACCACTATTGCAAAATTGTACCTTCGTTGGATTGAACATGTTTTAAAGCTGTTATTTTGCCTAATTTATTGTATGAATATGAGGTCTGGTTACTTATCAGCAGAGCTATATGAAGGCATATAAGAATGCTCTGTAAATGTTTAAAACTGCAATGGCAAGATTGTAGATCTAATCAATATGTTTTTCAGCTTGTAGGATGTGATACCATTTAATTCCCTAATGTGTAAAAATAATAAACAATGGAAGATTTCCTAAACGGGTGTTTTATGATGAACTTGAATGTGGGTTTTTTTAGGAGAGGTAGATCCTGTCAAGAAGTGCAATGTTGTTTTCCATTGGGAAAATATAACAGAAAATAGAATACATGGGGAGCTACAAGTACATTATGTTGTTGAAGTTTAGAACAAAAAAATCCTGACTGATAAAATTAAAAGGCAATACCATAAAATAACAAGTAGATAGAAAATTGGACCCGCATGTTCTATGTGTGGACATATTTGTGCACATAGATTGGTTTGTATAGTTACCACAAAATTCACTTTTTAGAATAGTTTTTTTTACTCTCCTGGAATGGCCATATTCGTTTTTGAGGGACTGTTTATTGTCATTGTTTAATTGTGGAAGAGGTATATCCCATCTACACTACTAAAGTTATTTCAATGATCTTCTAATGAGATGCAATATTAAGGAATTCTGGCATTGGAAGTATAGTCTTGGGTGATTTAAAGCAGTAGTGGGGCATGATATCAGAGCTAAAGGTTTGATTTTAGGATTGAAAAATTGCTGTTATTTATCTTTTTTAAAAAAATCTCAATTGGAGTCAACTGAATGAAATTGTTAAATTTTTAATCTCCCATTTTTTAGGGAGTCATATGACCTCTGAAACAATTAAATGCGAAATTCTTTACTTGAAAATATAATTGATGAGACAGGGTTGCATTAAGCAATGCATTGAAATTTTTCAAAAGCATAAAATTGCTTCAGAAGTTAAAAAAACTTGTCAAGCATTGGTCATCGAGAGGTCAGCATGATTGCCTTACAAACAGTTGTCCCAGGTTAGCGGGTTCACTTCCTGAACGATGCTATGACCCATGAAAAAGTTAAAAAAACTTCACCATTAGATAACCAGAATATATATATATATATAAACCAGCTAATGGGTTAATTGCTTGGAAGTTTATAAGAAGTTTGAGTGCCAGAATTGTGAGCATTAGAACCAATCCTGGGATTCCCAAACCCAAATTGGATGCTCTACTAACTGTGCCAAAATGAGCAGGGCAAAAAAGGGCTAATGGCTTTATTGCTTGGGAGTTCATAAAAAATATGACTACCATAACGGTGGGCATCAAAATCATTCCTGGGACTCCTAATCCCAAATCAGATGATATATCAACTGTACCATTCTGAATAAGACAAACTGCAAATGGTATAGGTGAAAGTACTTGAGATCCTCTGATTAAATGTCTTTTAATGTTTTAGTCTGTGTATTTCTTATTTTTTGGACTTAAAATGACCATATAGTTTAAGTACCAGAAGTGATAGAATTGGAATCACTTTGAGAACCTTATACTGCAGAATCTGTCACTCTACCCCTGCATTAAAATCACAAAAAGCTAAAACTATTTAAATGACTTAATTTGATCAGAAGTTCGTAAGACATTTGAGACCCAGAAATGACAGCATTGAACTCGATACAAGAACTGTATACTCCAGAGTCTGATATGCTACCACTATACTGACTCTTGTCACATAAATGACTAATACTGATGATGAATGTGATATACTCAATCTTGTGGAAGTGCAAAGTCCATAACAAAGGCAAAAATGTGTATAAAGCTGATGCTTCCAACAAATAATACATAAAAATGCTAACTTGGAGATTGTTAAAAATTATATTGATAAGTATATAAATATTAGGTGGGTTAATAGTAATAAGTCTGAATAAATTAATAGGTAATTATAAATTGATATAATAATAAAATACAAAAAAGAAATAGTTTATAAAATTAACTGTTATCAATGCAATATAATTTACTATGGTCATACAGGAAAACAGTTAGTGATAAGAATCAAAGAACATAATAATGCAATTAATAGGCAAGATGACAAATCTGCTTTATACATTCATTATCTAACATAGATGCTGCAAAAATAACAAATCTTTAAATTATATTGAAGATCCAAAAAGATAAATATATAAAATACATTACTTTATGTATAATTTAAATAATTGTATGAATATTTATAAAACTTCACTAAATTTAGTTAACTACTGGTCAATTGAAAATGAATGGGAAATTATATAAAATTTGTATATGTGAAGTTGTATAATGTATGCATTATCTATTACGCATATTGTTGCTATATAAATAAAAAATAAATAATGTTCGCTGCAAAGCCAGCATGAGGAAAGGTAATGATGATCCTGTTTTGATCAAAGTGTTAAAGGAATCATATGGTGCTTTGTGGTAAATTAAAGCATCTACTACTCCTACAGCTGAGGGTTGAAGGTGGGGAATTTTGCCTTTGTGTAAATTATAAGTGCTAGAAATATTAAATAAGAAAATCTTAAGTGTAAAAGTTATTATAATTTTATGCTAAGCTGCTTTTAATATTTTGGTCTTGATATCATATTCATAGCAAGAACTGGTGGATAGGAAGTTGATAGATATATGTATAATATATATAAATAAATTAAATGGTTCACTTTTTAGAGAAGGGGAAACAAGATTCCTTTTTTATTTACAGAATTCAGATTATTAATGATGTACCATGCTTTCTTTGTATTTTTCTTAGAATCAATATAGGACACTCACTAATTAACATTCTCAACAAATTTTCCAACAAGATCAGAACTAAACCCATACCATCTGATAACAAGCCCTAAATATTGCTTCTCTATATCCCTAACATCTCCAGAAATATAAAATAAAATTTTCTCAGATTTATATAGCATCAGCCTTCACAATTCACTTCCTATAAATAGGTTGATCAATAACTCCAAAGATAAACTCCCCACTAAACATACCCTCCAAAGCAGCCTCACAACAAGAAGAGCTAAAAGTAATTCAGACCACAAATCCATAATTTTGGAGCACCAAAATAAACTTGAACATACATCTAAACTTATATCTGCACTAGTGTTATGTGCATTGAGAGAAATGATTCTAAGTGGAAAATAAAGGAGGCATGGTACATTACTATTAATTTGAACTCCATTAGTAAAAAGAAATCCTGCTTTCCCCTCTGAAAAACATGGGCCATTTAAGTCATTTGTATACATGTACATAAATTTGCATAAATTTACATAATACTTATACCTACCACCTTCTGTATATCAGACATTGCTAAGAATATGATATCAAGACCGGAATATTGAAAGCAATGTAGCATAAAATTATAATAAACTTTTACATTCCTAGAGCTTATAATTTAATTATTATTAATATTATTATCATCATCATATTTTTAAAAAAGAAAAACTTTGATTGGCCTTTTCTAAAAGGTAATTGAAATTTGAAAAATAAATAAATAAAAAAGGTTTCAATAAAGGAAAGAAAAAAGATACAGATCTTTAAAAAATAGTTATATTTATTCAAAGCAAAAAATACATAAAAATAGACATGGAGAATGTTTATTTTAAAAAGGTGAATAAAATATAAATCAAGACAAAAAAAAAAAAAAAAAGAAATTATCTCACTTATGTTCTAATACCAGTCTTTGCTTATGCTATAAATGTAATTATTTAACTTTACACTCCTTTCATATCCTTATGAAATACTCCTAAAACTTAAGTTCAGTCAAGCCACTATGGAAAGGTATTTTTAAACTTAATATATATTTTTTAACTTAATAGCAATGAGTTAACTTTTGGTGACTTCTCACCAGAATCACAGTGCAAAATTAATTAATTAACAATACTAGGAGCAGGCTGACTATATAGTTTATAAAATACGCAAATTATTGCAACAAGAAATGTAAATTACAGATGTTTTATTTTTTGACAAAGGGGCACAAGACTCCTTCTTGTTGATTGAAAACTCATGCCCTGTTGAACTTTCTTTTATGATCATTTCTTTCTGTAAAGATAATCTTAATAATAGAAGGAGAAAATGTGTCCTGAAGCAAGCTGGTGCTCCAGGAAATTGACTTGTATTGTTGGTTTTCTTTTGCCTTTTTATAAAGAAGGGAATGCTGGGTGATTTGGTTTAAAAATATCTTTTCATAGTCTCTTGCTTCAAATCTAGTTTATGCTACAACTTAGCTATTATAAATTTTACATTTCTTAATAATATTTTCATCAATTATTTAATTAATATAATATTGAATAACATTAACTTGCATTCGCTAGAGCCATTTATGAACTTTTCTAGGAGCAATCTTTGATAAAAAAAAATCAACCAATATCTGCTGGACATGTGTTTTTATCATAAGAACATTAACAGTGACCTAGAGTCTAGTTGCCAATCCATCAAACATAGCAACACAATTTCTATTTAATTTGCCATTAAAGTGATAATTTACAACTTTTGATTTATAGACAAAATAGAATTTTTAGTCAAATTTATTTTATTAATAATATTGCTATCAAATAACATTTGGATATGTAAATAAGTAATTAATCTTTTCTAGATCCGCTTTATTTCTGGACACCAACAGTGCTATTTATATTTGATATTTACAATGGTTTTGTCCTGGATTGATATTGCTTTTAATTAGTTGCTCATTTGATTTGTTTCTATATTGTTTAATGGTTTATTGTTTCTAGATGTCAGGTGTAATCAGGGATAAACAAAACTCTCAATTCAATCATCACTTGCATATTACAATTGAAACTTTTTATGTTATCTTTATCAAAATTAAAATTAAAATCTAATTTCATTTGAAAGTTTTTTTCCATTTGGAATGTATTTTTATTAATTTAATAATTTTCATATTTATTGAAGAATCATTGGGTGTTTCTTTCAGAAAAAGTGTGGTTAATCCAATACTGTAGATTGCTGTTTTGCTGTTATTAGAATTGATTTTAACATAGGATTATTTTAATAATGCAATTTTTCTGTGTCAGGTTTTGTAAAAATATTTACATTGGCATTCTAGTATAAGTTTTGCACTCCAGGAAAAGTAGAAAATATATTAGAGAAATATATTTTAGATTGCTAAATTAATTAGTGATTAAATTTACATATTTGTGATAAGTACAATGTAATTAGTATTATATCAAGAAATATTTGCTAATTAGCAAGTATTTCTTGATATAATACTAATTAATTGTACGTGTCATTAAAAATGTAAAGAGGAAATAAATACTGATAACATCAATGATGAATCTTGGATTTCCAGAGGCCAACTGAGGTGGCTATAAATAGTTTGAGCAACAAAGTGCATGGTTCATTTTTCCAGTGAGTTTACCAAGTGGACTATTGCAGAGATGGAAGCCAAAAGCAGTTTAAAGTGACAGTTGCAGTGCTCTATGATGAAGCCAATGTGCTTGCATGCAGATGAACTGGACCAGGACCAAAGTATTTGGGAAACACACTAGAGGAAACTATCTTGAATGCAGCCAGTCTGGAAGGGTGTTGGGAAGGGAACCAAAAGGAACTATATACCTACACATATTGTATTGTGTGTGTAATAACTTGTCATGGGAAGTGAATAAAAATGAGCTACATATATGTATATATTGTGTTATATATTCTACCTAACCCGCCCTCACACTCTCTTTTTATTTTTTTTATTACTTTTTAATAATATTTAATATAATATAAAGTCGTCTCGTAAATTTGTCTAAAACATCATTTATATAAAGTAATAACAATGTTCTAAATTTTATTATAACGACTCAATCAGAATTCTATACCACTCTCTTACACAGAATCCTATCACAGGGTGGTTAGTGCTACGGGTGGAGTAATCAATATCATTGGAAAACTATTGCCAATAACATTTATACTCGTTTACTAGAACACGTATTAGCCAATCAAACTTTTATTTATTTAAAGGAAGAAATCCTATGGGCGCCAGCCGAGCTTGTCGACAAGTCTGCTTGACCAATACGGTCTAGTACCCGCTCCCGCTAGCTCAGCTAAAATAATCAATCAAATATACTCCGCCTACTTAAAAAATCACTTTTAAAATCTTTTCTACGCTAACTTTCTCACTTTCTCTTTTCTTTATTTTAATTATTTAAGTTAAATCTAATTTGAGTAATAACTAAACAATGAAATATTCATTTACGCTATTATACTTCGTTTTGTCTTATAACACAATTATCTACACTTTCGATCAAGTTGAAATAAAATTTAATGCACTCAAAGTTCCATATTATAAATACAAATTAATCATACGCATACGCTTACATTTGAAGTAACAATAAAATCTCATATAAATACATTTGGAAATAATCATACGCATACACTGATATTTAAACTCACACTAAAATACATTTGATAAAATAATTATACGCATTTATTTATATTGGCAATCACACTGAAATCTCTGGGCATTGGAGCTAACGACAATTAATAGTTCATAAGATAAAGTTCAGAGTTTATTATTACGGCTTTAATTAGTGAGTTAGAAATTGAAACAAATATTACCTAGCTTTCTCCCCTCTGCACGGTTTTTTGAGCGTTGCTTCAATAGTGTTTCCTTCGGTCAGTTAGCGCTAACTGCTTGCAATCCGTTCCCGATGTCTTTGGGATCATGTGGGCTCCATGTGGACACTCCGTCTCCTTCTTGTTTATGCGACCATGATCGAATCTGGAACTGTCCGCTGATGTTATTGCCTGGAAGGATTCGGCCGGTTGTTCACACGATGGTTTTAGCAATGCAGCATAGTATAATTAATGAACGACAATTGCTTAATAATTGCTTAGGAATAATAACACAAGCATTGATTAATAGAATAGAAAATTTGCCCCTTTTATATTTACAGTTCTTATCTCACGGATTCAATCTACAATACGTAACTAATCCTCTGGTGTTTCAGTTATGGTCCGTGCTGATTTTCTGGTGTTCGCATTGGTTATTTAATTTCTTTGTATTCCCTGCTAGAGTTATTTCACTTTCTTTGTTATAGTTATTTCAATTCCTTTGTTAAAGTTTTTCCAATTTCTTTGTTAAAGTTATTTGCACTAATTAGCCGTTTGCTGGAAATTTCTTAGGTTTGTCATTAGCTCCCATTGTTTATTACATTCATTCAATTACACATATAATTTTTCTTTTTATTATGATTATAAGACAAAACGAATTCCACCTTGCTTTTTCCTTTTTTTTTTTCTTAAAGCAATTTTAAATCGAATTTCAGTTTAGTCAAATCAAATTTCTAATCAAATCAAACCTAATTATATCAATTCTTAATTTTTTTTAGCTTTTATTTAATACGACTCAAAATTATATTTTAGAAAACTATTTATTTTATGCTTTTAATGCTCACCTGTCTATGAGAAAAAAATCTTTATTTTATTTTACCTTACATGAACTTTTAATTTTATTAATATTTACACAAATCGCTTATTAATTAATATTATTTTTTAAATTATATGTACCGCCAACGCACACACACTCCTTCCTAATATATCTTGGTACATTTCTCCGTCCCCCCTTTTTGAAACTAAAATATCACTCTGAGGTTTTAGTTTTAACGTTTAATTTTAATTTTATTCGATTTAATTTGATGGACGTTCGTCTTCTCCTATTCTTGGATGTCCGTATTCCTGTTGAGTTTGCGATTCCATTATACCCATTGATTTATTACTTTTAGTTATTCATGCTCGATCAGGTGGTTCTCTCTTCCTGCCATGTGGGTCGTGGTACCCATCCCATTCCCTGTATCGATCTGGAGGTTCCCTAGGTAGATTGCCATAATCAATCTGTGTTAAAAATTCCGCCATTTTCTCCACCAACCATCCGTCTTTACTTAGCATTAGTTGTTGTATATTTGGCGGCATGTTATGGCGTAGTGTTCTGATTATTTGACCATCTGACATAGGGAATGCAGTCAGTGCCTTGAGTTTTGACACTTGTCGGTAAAAGAATTTCGCATATGTTTCTCCCCACGCACTTGCATATTTCTCGTGGGATGTCTTATACCTGATTCCGTCTTGTCTTGCTTCATTCCAAAATGCCCTTAACATGGCCCGCCTGTACTCTCCGAATGTTTGCGGTTTCTCGTCCAAGGTGTGCCACCAATCACGTGCCGTCTCTTGGAGGTAACTGCTGGCCACTGCAACCTTGTCCTCTTCCAGTAAACTTTTATTATAAAACATATTATTCAGACTTTCCAAATGTTTCAGCGGGTTCTCTCCTACCTCCGCTTTAAATACCGAGATGGCAAACTGCTTTTCCATAAATCTACTCGTCTGTTCACTGTGCCTATTCTCATTCTTAATCTCCTCATACTTCTGCTCTATCTGTCTTATTTTCTGCCCTGTTTCCCCCACTACGTCTTTATATATCTCCTTTACTTTTGTTTTGATGTCCTTGGTGGTCTCTATTTCCTTCCCTAAATTCCCTAATTCCTGTCGTGTCGTTTCCTGGCTACTTATTAAGTCTTGACATATCTCTTCCACGCGTACTACTCTTTCTTCTATCTGGCTTTTCCCTATACTGCTTGACTCTTCCCTTGCTTCTATACTTTCTTTTAATTCTACTACTTCGTACTTTTCTTCTTCTATACTCTTTTTCACTTCTTCTATCACTTCCTCGAATGCGTCCCTTCTTGCTGTCATTTCCTGTTTCATTTCCCTCATCTCTATCCTAAGTTCATTTATTTCCTCCTTCATTTCTTGTTTCATTTCTCTCATCTCTATCCTAAGTTCCTTTATTTCCTGTTGATTTTGTTTAATGTCCTGGCGTATCTCTCTCATCATGTTCATTAACATTTGTACTGCGCTTTCCTCCACTATTTGCGGATTTTTGAAAAAAATCGGGCTTTCTTCTGGCATTGCCCTCCCGTCACTTCCACTTTCATCCATTTTTCTTTTTAATAATAACGATAAACTTACGTACTCACAACCAAAACCTAACCTTCCCAGTTCCCCTCTTTTTTTTTTTTTCTTTATACTAAATTCCCTGGAGTGTCCCTATGCCTCCACGTTTTATCTGATTGCAAAAAATCACCTTTACAGTTGCGCCGCTTACACCGTTTTCTAATTCTACTATCACGCTCCCTTCCGCTTCTTTTTACTAACTATCACTTCTGTCCTCATACACGACTCTGGCCACCACTTGACTCACGTAAATTCTGCCATCCCAAAACATCTAGTTTTGCTCCACGTTGACGCGCCATTCTACCTAACCCGCCCTCGCTTCTTTTTATTTTATTTTTATTTATATTACTTTTTAATAATATTTAATATAATATAAAGTCGTCTCGTAAATTTGTCTAAAACATCATTTATATAAAGTAATAACAATGTTCTAAATTTTATTATAACGACTCGATCAGAATTCTATACCACTCTCTTACACAGAATCCTATCACAGGGTGGTTAGTGCTACGGGTGGAATAATCAATATCATTGGAAAACTTTTGCCAATAACATTTATACTCGTTTACTAGAACACGTATTAGCCAATCAAACTTTTATTTATTTAAAGGAAGAAATCCTATGGGCGCCAGCCGAGCTTGTCGACAAGTCTGCTTGACCAATACGGTCTAGTACCCGCTCCCGCTAGCTCAGCTAAAATAATCAATCAAATATACTCTGCCTACTTAAAAAATCACTTTTAAAATCTTTTCTACGCTAACTTTCTCGCTTTCTCTTTTCTTTATTTTAATTATTTAAGTTAAATCTAATTTGAGTAATAACTAAACAATGAAATATTCATTTACGCTATTATACTTCGTTTTGTCTTATAACACAATTATCTACACTTTCGATCAAGTTGAAATAAAATTTAATGCACTCAAAGTTCCATATTATAAATACAAATTAATCATACGCATACGCTTACATTTGAAGTAACAATAAAATCTCATATAAATACATTTGGAAATAATCATACGCATACACTGATATTTAAACTCACACTAAAATACATTTGATAAAATAATTATACGCATTTATTTATATTGGCAATCACACTGAAATCTCTGGGCATTGGAGCTAACGACAATTAATAGTTCATAAGATAAAGTTCAGAGTTTATTATTACGGCTTTAATTAGTGAGTTAGAAATTGAAACAAATATTACCTAGCTTTCTCCCCTCTGCACGGTTTTTTGAGCGTTGCTTCAATAGTGTTTCCTTCGGTCAGTTAGCGCTAACTGCTTGCAATCCGTTCCCGATGTCTTTGGGATCATGTGGGCTCCACGTGGACACTCCGTCTCCTTCTTGTTTATGCGACCATGATCGAATCTGGAACTGTCCGCTGATGTTATTGCCTGGAAGGATTCGGCCGGTTGTTCACACGATGGTTTTAGCAATGCAGCATAGTATAATTAATGAACGACAATTGCTTAATAATTGCTTAGGAATAATAACACAAGCATTGATTAATAGAATAGAAAATTTGCCCCTTTTATATTTACAGTTCTTATCTCACGGATTCAATCTACAATACGTAACTAATCCTCTGGTGTTTCAGTTATGGTCCGTGCTGATTTTCTGGTGTTCGCATTGGTTATTTAATTTCTTTGTATTCCCTGCTAGAGTTATTTCACTTTCTTTGTTATAGTTATTTCAATTCCTTTGTTAAAGTTTTTCCAATTTCTTTGTTAAAGTTATTTGCACTAATTAGCCGTTTGCTGGAAATTTCTTAGGTTTGTCATTAGCTCCCATTGTTTATTACATTCATTCAATTACACATATAATTTTTCTTTTTATTATGATTATAAGACAAAACGAATTCCACCTTGCTTTTTCCTTTTTTTTTTCTTAAAGCAATTTTAAATCGAATTTCAGTTTAGTCAAATCAAATTTCTAATCAAATCAAACCTAATTATATCAATTCTTAATTTTTTTTAGCTTTTATTTAATACGACTCAAAATTATATTTTAGAAAACTATTTATTTTATGCTTTTAACGCTCACCTGTCTATGAGAAAAAAATCTTTATTTTATTTTACCTTACATGAACTTTTAATTTTATTAATATTTACACAAATCGCTTATTAATTAATATTATTTTTTAAATTATATGTACCGCCAACGCACACACACTTCTTCCTAATATATCTCGGTACAATATGTAGCAATAACTTTTCACTATTATTATTTATTATATATTTGTTTGCTGGTCACCCAGTCATAGTTGGGGACAACTGCTTTTATAGATGCATTAAATCAAAAAAATCTGAAGAAGTCAGTAATTTACAGATAGTTGTCAAAGTTCATTAATTTTTAGTCTACTGTTTTCAAAGAAGAGACAGATTTACAGGTATTCCTTCTTTCTTGTATCATTTCACTCAAAGTTTTTGGAATAAAAAAAATAATTTATTTACTTCTTTATTAAATATTTTTGATTTTTTTTACACAGTAATTGTTTAATACTTAAATAAAACAAAGCAATATGCATATTCAATTCAATTTTATTCATTTGTTTTATTTTTATAAGTAGAAATTAATAAACTTGACCATAATATTAATTATGAAAATTATGGCATAGTTTTGACCACATTTTATGGGCAACTTGGCATAATGTCATCAGTATCAAAATTGATATGATATTAGAATTTTTTCAAATATTTTAATAATTATAAAACAAATATCAATTTTTACAGCAGAATTTGATAAATTCATGACAAATCCACATGCATTCATTTGCATTAGAAAAAAAACTTAAAAAGAAAAAAAGAATTTACTCAATTTTTAAAAAAATTGTAGACAAACATCACTAATGAGTTTAAGGTCCGATGTTCTTATTTATAACTCAGTTTTTAAATATTTATGAAGCTCAAATGTAATTTTTTAGAATATTATTTATTTATAGAATTAAATTAAAAAGAAATCAAGTCCAATTTATTGAGTTTTAGTATAAAATAAAGATTTTATGCAGAAGTTAAAGATTAAGCATTTGAAAGTGTTAATAAAAATAAAATATGATTTATATATCTATTAATATCTTTTTAAAAAAAAAAATCATGTACTGATGAAGATAAAAATTTGATATTAATTGAAATTCAGGCACTTTTTAAATTTTTTAATATAATTTAAATATATTCACAACTTTTAAAATCATTTACATATTTTAAATAGTAATTTTTATGGAAAGAATTCATTATTTTTACAAACTCTATTCAAATTGAGGACTACACATATGAAAATTTAAAACAATTTAAATTTTGATTTCCCTTTATTATATCTTACAAGATAAGCTTAAGCACCTTATAAATATGTAAATAATATTTAATAATTTTAGCTTACATTGTCTACAGAAATTTACAAATTTTTCAGCACCAATATTTGATAAAAAAAATCAACTAATTTTGCTAGATGCATGCTTATGTCATATCCACCAGCAGCAGAACTTGGATTCTAGTTGTCATTTCATCAAGTATTTTAACAATATCATAATCATTATCTGTATAATCTATTAATTTGATGATGAAAGATAATGAAAATGAACTACTTTCACACCATTCATTTCTCTGCTTTCCTGTATACTTCAATTTCTGTCCATTTTGTAATGTTATTCATCCATGACAATTGTGGTCATTCTCATTTCATTGATCTGTTCACCACTCCCAAACATGACATTCTTTCCGAATGTGTTAATCTGCCTTGCCACTTGTGGAAAACATTATAATTTTGATAATTGTACTATATCCAACAGTTGCTATTTTTAAGCTACCCTTTTCACAACCTCATTAATTTTCTTAGCTGTCTAAAGGTGTACTAAGTATTTTTTTATGAAACTTCTCCAAAAGCATCAATTTGTGTTTTCTTCTGCTTTTTCAATGCCAGTAAACATCGCATGATCACCATTTCCTATACTTGTTTATAACTGTTATTAAAACAGGCAAATTTCTATACATATTGCCACTCAGTAACGAAGGCCACAAGCCAGAAATTAGTCTGGGGATATTGGATGAGTAGGCACTAGATGGGGATTTTATGCACAAGCTTTCTGGTATCCATTGACTACTCTGGCTTGCACTGAGTGTCAATATGTATAAAGATTTGCCTTTTTCAATGTCCATGCTTCACAACCATATACTGCAACGAACTACATTAAAGCTTTCACTAATCTACATTTTAACCACATAATTATTAGTTTCATTTCCACTTCTTTTCTCTTCAGCTTGTTCAATGTCCATGCTTAATTACCATATACTAAGAACCATGTCAAAATTTTCAATAATGCCCACTTTGACCACATTCTTGTGACTCTGTTTTTTATATAAACGTTAATCTTGAAAAACTTTCAATGTCAGAAGTAACTGTCATAACTTTCAATTTTATTTTAAAACAATATTTTATAGTAATTTAATTACCCTCTCCTTTTGTATCAGTTTATTATTAACAGATATGGTAATGTTCTTAATCAATATCATTTCATAAATAACCTTGCTTCCCAATAACATCTAAATATTGAAACAGTAAGATTCGTATTCGAATCTTAAGTTTCACCTTTTTCTGTCGTCTCTCACTGATCGGTCTATCCCGCCCAAATTTAAACTTTTTGATATCGAATTGTGTGTGTAACAATATTAAAAATGTATAAATATATGTAGAATTCGGCATAAACACGCACACATTTCGATCTCAAATTAAACGCAATAAATAGGGATAAAATAATATAATTTAGATTTCTTTTAGTTATATAATTTTGTATAATTTTAATCATTTATTTTGGATTATAAAGTTCGTATTTATTGCTTTGTTTAAATTTCATTTAATAATAATTCTAAAAATATCTGATGTAATATTTAATTAAAAGTTAAAATAATCTTATGTTCCCTTTTTGTTTTTGAAATTTAAAAGCATCGGTCAGTGATAGATAATAGATTAATTAAAGAAAAATTCCCCAAAATTAATTAGTAAATGTAAAATGTAAACAATAGAACGGCAGCTTTCTTTAATTAAAAACCAACTAAATGCATTGATTATCCTTAGGGCAGATTAAGTAGAACCTAAAAATATCTTAACAAAAATGTGAAAGATCAAGATAAAAAAAGAGGCCATCTTAGACTTGCTGGAGACATTCACTTAAACTTTAGCTTTGCTCTCGATCACTGAGAGTCTCCAAAAATATAAAAATAATTGGTTCCTGCCAAGGTATGACCGAGTGAAGCACCTAGATTATTCTCCATCGGGAGGTGGCCTACCGGATGCTGAACTTTCATTGCCCATCATAAATTCACCATGAAGATCTGCTGCCTGAAATGAATGAGAAAGCTGCTGCTGCCATGAAATTAAATGAATATCTAAATACAAGAAAGACTTGCCACTCGTGAACTTATTGCTGCTAAACTAATGGAATCAGAAAACGTCTTATAAAACAGGTACCTGTCTGTGTTCAAACTCTAGAGTACTCTAATAATATGCTATAGCTCTTCTTCATACTACTTATCTAAATTATAAAATGTAAAACTACCATATGTATAACTAAAACTGAATAATTAATTTAATATGTTAATTTCTCTAATAATCTAGCTTACCTCACTCTGTCTTTCTTGGGTGTGTATTTCTATAATCTACATTTCTATCTATAGTTATTATTTAATTATTGCATGCTCATAATTATTTCAATTTTCAAAGTTTAAATCTATGATCGCTTAAAACAATGAATGCGTGTCAAATTTTCATTAATATTTACTTTCTTTAATAACTTAACTTTCATATAAATCGACACGCATTCAATGCTTCATTTATTGTAATGCAGGGGTCTACTACTTCGCAAATGGCTGATGTATTAGTTATAATAATTCCCAATTTATATATGTTTTGTATTTATTAAATCATTATGAATAATTCCAGAAAATTACATTTCTTTGAGAGTCGCCAACGTTCTTTAGTAAATGTTGATCATGTGGGGCCGAGCCAGAAATCTACTTAAATCTTATCATAATCGTTTATAAGTATACATGTGTTACATTTTAGAGACGCGATGACCCATTCCGCCGTAAATATTCCGGATTCTTCAGGGTTGAAATTAACCCCAGTCGTCCTACACAAGCGGGCATAATGGGTGCTCCCGTAGGATTTGACAATGTCATGCAGCCAGCCGGCCAATTTGCGCCATGTACCGCTTGTCCCTGGTTATGCTTATGTGACACCTTACTTCATCGGACCGAGGCAGAGACCAGTCTGATATTCTTATAAACGCATTCGCGGCATTGCAGTTTCGATATACTGCCATTCCATATCGCCTTTCTAAAGCGTACCACGTGTTCCTTCACTTAATCTTATTATTCTATATATCACTCCGCCTCTGCATTATCTGCATAATTCACTCTCAAATAAGTGTTTGCCCTTAGTTATAAATAAATATTTTAATTAAATAAATATATGTCTGCCGCTACTCTTAAATCTTACTTTAGACTCTTGCATTGCAAAGGTATAAATTCCCCAAGGCATGCATTAGAAATACTTACTCGAGAATTTTAGGTAGCTAGATTACGCTTTCAAATAAATGTATTCCTTTTGTAAACATTTCAGTATCGGAACTACCGCTACTGAAATCCTCAATATAAAATAATGTCTAAATAAATAAATGTACTCTTTAAAATATAATCATGTCGCAAATTCAGCTACTGAAGCTTTCAATCCCTAAAATATTATTAGTCAATGTTTTATTAAAATGTATTAATAAATAATTTTAAACTATATGTCTGCAGTTACGTTTCATTTATTCGATACCCATTCTATATAATATTTCCTCGATTATGTAAATATGAATGTTTAATTAATATTAGTTTGATTATTGGCTAACTCGAGAATAAAATCATGAATCTCTTGCATCTCCCTGACCACCGTGCCTAAGGAAATATTTACTAATGTCGCATCAGATGCGTTGTTTCGTGGATTGTATTGTGGAACCGATAAACTATGTTCGAACTCAGTACCACGGGTGGCTTCGCTACTCGATGGTGCTGCTGTTCTGTATGGTGGTCGAATTCTGCACTATGTTTATGAGTCACACGTTTTCTGACCATTAC
>JAQFVV010002703.1:0-20681 GCA_028023455.1 Epiperipatus broadwayi | reverse complement strand
AGCGTGGTGAGGCTTATTGGCTTTTTACCTCTGAGTTTGGGATCAGAAACACTCATTATCTTTCTTCTCAGTGCCTGATAAGGCAGAATGAATGTTTGTAAAAATGATAAATATTTTTCCAATACATATATACAATTATGACAGACAAAAATAAAGCATGGCTCCTGACTCTAAGTAGGTTGTGAAGTCACCAACCAAGGCAGCAGTTGGTGTCTAAAGCTTGAGGGTGTTAAGAATCCCCTGATTGCGGACCTCAGGCTGCCATTTGATGATGACTTTTTATTTGGTGTACTTTTACAACTGCAGATCACTTTCAAGTGAAGAAAGATTGCAAGAATTAGAAGAAACTGTCTTATATTAAATGGGACATTATTGGACTTTGGTGAAGTTAGAAGAAAGGGAGAAGAATAAATTGATTTAAAAGTGGACATATACTCAATTAGTAAAGGCACACATATTGGAAATACAAGTGAAGTAGGATTCATTAGTAAATAAAAAGTGGAAGAACAATATTGTGGAGATTGATGGTGTATTGGACAGAGTGGCATGATTAGTTATACAACTTACTATCAGACACTCAAATGCAGATAATCTTCAGGTTTATGCCCTAATGGGTTCTCATAGTGATGAAGTAGTAGAAGATTTTTTTATATGAATGCACAAAAGGTTTTTGATCAGAGTAAACAACATTTTAAAATTGTTATGGGAGACTTTAATGCTAGAATTGGTAGACAAATGAAAGATGAAAGTTGCTGTAGGTACTTTGGTTATGGTAATAGAAATAAGAGAGGACATAGACTTGTGGAGTTTGCAGAAAAAGAAAAACTTTATATTATGAGTTCATTTTTTTGAGAAAAATGTTAAAAGGAAACGGACATGGACGCATCCAAATGAAGGTACAGCAGAATTGGATTATATTTTGACTAAACAGAAAATACATATTTCAAGATTGTAATGTTCTTAATAAATTTAACACAGGAAGTGATCACTCCATTAGTAAGGTGTAAGTTACGTGTTAATGTAAAAAAACTAGAGAGACAAAAGTTATTAAAGAAAAACAATATTTACAGTTGATATTCCTAATCTTCAGAAACATTCTAATGAATTTAAATTAGAACTTACATAAGGTTTCAAGTGTTAGGAGATTTTGAACATGATTCAGATTTGAATGAAATTAATATGAAAATAACTGATACACTTTTAAAACTGCAACAAACATAGCTGGTAGAAAAAAGTAGCTAATTGACTAATAAAATTTCTACTGAGACTAGAGAATTTATGAAGAAAAAGAAGGAATATGAAGATATACAAAAATGATGTATTAAAAAGAATTGAATACCTCGAATTTTGTGAAATGGCACGGAAAAGAGTTGAAAATGATATAAGAAAGTATAACTGTGAAATAGCAAGGAAAGCTGTAGAAGAAAATAAAGTCTCAAAAATGTTAAACAACATTTTGGTATTGGTAGGAAATTTATGTCTGCAATAAGAAAAAAAGATGGAATTATTACTAAAAAGAGAGATGACATCATGAAATTGGTAGAAGATTTTTATCAAGAATTATATAGTAATAAAGAACAAGTACCTCCTATATCTATTACATCTTCCGAATTGCCCAGAATTTTAAATGAAGAAGTGAGACATGCAATTAAGTGTAAGAAGAAAGGAAAAAGGCTCCAGGAAATGATGGAATTATAATTGATATAATAAAAGAAGCAGGTAAAGAAATAGAAACAATTTTAGCAAAGCCATATACCAAATGTCTAAATGATAAAGATGTACCAGAAGATTGGAAGAATGCAGTAATAATATTAATATTTAAAAAAAGGTGATGTTGAAGATATTAGAAATTACAGACCTATCAGCCTTTTATCAGTTTTATATAAAAAATTTTACCAAGATAATTACAACTCGTCTACAGAGAACTTTGGATTTCCACCAACCAAGAGAACAAGCTGGATTTCAAAAGTGGTTTTAGCACAATAGATCATATCCAGGTATTGAGAGAAGTCATAGAAAAGACAAATGAATATGAGGCTACTTATTATGTTTTGATTTCTAGATTATGGAAAGGCATTTGATTCAATACACATTTCTTCAGTGATTAAAGCATTGAATCATCAAGGTATAGATCCAGGATATTGTCATATTTTAAAGAATATTTATAAAAATGCAACAGCAACAATTAGATTACATAATGATACTGGAAAAAATCAACATTGAGAAAGGTGTAATTCATTAAGATTCCATATCTCCCAAAACTTTTTACAGCAGTGCTGCATGAAGTATTTTGTGGATTAAAAAATGGGAGTTCAAAGGAGTCAAAGCAATGAGATTATTTTGTCATTTAGATTTTGCAGATGATAAAGGCGTTTTTGCAAATAATGCTTCAGAGCTGCATGGATATGTTGCAGGAATTAACAGATGGAAGTAGAAAAGGAGACTAAAGATAAATGTTAAAGACTAAAGTAATGTTTTTTAATCGAGCTGTTTAAAATATGAAAATAAAGATTGATTATGAAGAATTAGAAGAAGTTAACAATTACAAACATTACTTTAATCAGATTATTAATACACAGATGGAAACACACGAGGGGGGAAATTAATCATAGAATTAAACTTGGTTGGAGTGCTTTTTGGTATAAATAACTTGATACCAAAAGGAAATATGCCTACAAAGCTTGAAAAGGATGTGTTTTTTAACAAATGTGTTTTACCAGTTCTTACTTATGGATCTGAGACTTGGCCACTTAATAGAAGAGCAATACAGAGATTTCAGACCACTCAAAGGAGTATGGAGATTTGTATAAAGGATAACAAGAAGAGATCGAAACGTAATGTATAGAGTAAGACAACAAACAGATGTTACTGACCTTATTGAAAAAATTAAAAGATTGAAATGGAGTTGGGCTGGACATATTGCTAGAAGAGATGATAATAGATGTAATAAATTGAAATTTTAAACGGGATTCCAAGAGATTGTAAAAAGACCCAGAAAGAGACCACATGTGAGATGGATGGATGAAATGTGAGAAAAATGCAGGGGTGTTGTGGAGAAGAGAAGCTAAAGATCAGAGAAGATGGATTAAACTTGGAGAAGAGACCTTCATCCTGGAAAGTGGATTGATAATGGTTGATGATGATGATGATGATGATTGTCTATTTGTGTGTTATTACTAACAAGTTGTTTGTATTTGAAAAGTTTAAATAAAGTTTAAAATTTTCTATACATTCAACATTCACTCATAAATGATGGAAATAGTCTAACATATCACATCTTATGTGGTGAAGCAATTGTACAGCAAACTTTAGATAAATAAATGAATAAACGAGTCTACAATACTAGTTTTAACATCCTAGAGCTTAAAACGAAATTACACTGCATGATAAATATTTGTTCAATAAAGATCATGTATATGCATAAAACAATAGTAGGCTTTCAATATAGAAAAATCTTTATCATTTGATAACGAAAATAAATCCATAACATAAGTTTGATGAAAATCCTAAGCCTATATATACAAAATGACATCAATGCTAATTTAAATAGAAATATTTATCATTTGGAAAGGAAAACAACCCTTAGACAAACTTCGATTATTAAAAAAAAGAGAAAATTACTGCATTGTGCTTAATCCAATGTTGGGTGCATTTTGGAATTATGATAATCTATAGAGAAAGCAGAGAACAAAAGTGATAAAAAATATTGTGATCTAACCAGTTTACAGTGTATGAAATGAGTGAAACGTCAGGAAAAAAATCAAAGTTTTTTTTTAGAGCTAGTGGTTTTAAAAGAAGAAGAAAAAGAAAGAGTGAACTTGCTTATAATATGTGTGTCTATGTATGTTTTAGTTATGTAGATTAATCAATAATTAAGCATAAGTGAATTATTTCATTTACATATCTTGTTGATTACTTTAAAGTTTGATGTTTAAAAATATTCCTATTTATTTGAAATAAATATATATGAACAGTGCTTAAGTTAATAACACATGCATTTATAACAAAAGGGATTGACAATATATATATAATGAAGCATGGGGGATTTCATTTATTTACATATCTTGTTGATTGCTTTTAAAGTTCGGTTTGACCAATAGTCATAACTGTTAAAAATAAAAGAAAAATGTTTCTTTTTTTTATTATAAATAAAGATATATCTGTAACCAAAGAAATTAACAGTACATATGTATATATGTAATGAGTGTGTGTGTCTGTTTTGAGATACCAACTGAAAAGCAAACAACGATGTTTTCTAATGGGAAATATCCAATCACCCTACCGCCTATCTGAACATATTAATTTGAATACTATGGTAAAACTTCCAGAATATTAATCTTTTTTTATTGTTTGTATTGTGATTGTATTATGTAGATGTAAAACTTTGTTACCAATGTTATTTTGAAATTACTTGTTACTAGAATGTTTATTTTAATATTTTGTAAATAATCTGTGATTAAAATTGTTGTCTTAAACATTTTAAAGGTTGCATTTCTTTTTTGGGGTCGCTGTCATAGCATTACATGAATTCAAAATTACATATTAAAATTGAAATGAGAAGTCAATCCAGGTTAAAATAAGATAACAGTTATCTCTGAAAGAGATTTTAACTTGAGGTATGCTGCTTTGATGACATAAGTCATTTATCATATTGTAAATCATCAAAGTATGTTTATTTATCATAAATTAAATTATGAATATTTTTTTGGTGAAAGTATTAAACCTAATTTCTTTTGGTTGATAATATAATTGAAGAAGTTGAAAAATGTATACCAAAGAAAATAATAGGATCGTTGTAGTTATAGATTTAAATTAGAAGCCTTTCTTTAATTAATGCACTATCCATGGAGATCAGTAAAATCCTTCTTGATATTCTATAGGTAGTATAAAGAATTAATAAAAATCAATTATTATTCTGAGATCTTTCTTATTATAAAATTGTCTTTATGATTACCACAATCATAATTACTTTAAATAATAAGAACATGTTTATATGTAAATAAAAGAATAGAGTAATTTATTGAGTAATATAATTGAAACTTAATACTTATAGATGTGTTATTATATATTGGATATTACCATTAGCTATAAGAGTATGTATCTCGGGGCATTCTTATGCCATTGAATAAACATTTTGTATTTGTTTAATGTTAAGGGTGTGTGATCTGTTTATAGAAAGACATATCTCATATTGGTTATAATTAAATACCTATTATTTATGAATGTTTATTCATGTTAAAATAAATTCGAGATAAACAACCATCTTACCTAACTTCAATTATTATAGTTAAAGAAAATCGTTAGGAAAATAGTAAAACCAAGTTCAATAGCAATTTTCCAGCTGGAAGTCCAAATAGGGCCTAATGCAGGGACTTGGCTCCTCTTCCAAGGGATCATACTGCCTATAGACAGGCCATAATATATATATCCCAGACTTACACTAGTCTTACCACTCAACCATACTTCAGCTAAGAAAAATAAATGTTAAAACACTACTTAAATGAGTTTCTTCTTGCTACAGGAGGACTTTTCAATAGTAAATAATTACAAAATAACACATTTAAACTTAATAATTATCCACAACTCCACTTTCATTACCTTTCATACACTCTTAATATTAAAAGAACTTTTAAATAACTCAATTGCTTCACGATAATAAATTATCAATAAGGAAGATTACCTTAATTTTTCTTTTTATTTCTCCCTCAAAGAAGACAACCATAGCTTCATCAATATATACAGAAATGAAATAAAAGGAAGAATTAAAGAATCTTTATTGTAATAATGTATGATTCTGAAGCAATTATTTTATTTAAAAGTTCTTTTTTAATTAAAGGTGTAGTGGAAATAAAATTGGAAAATCGTGAGTAATAAGTTTAGTTTAAATATATTGTTATTTTGTAATTGTTTATACTAGGAGAAAGCTGCTTATAGCAGTGAAACCATTGGTATTGTTTTGGAGTTTATTTTTTTGGTTAGTCTGTTTGAGTGGTGAATTTGGAGGTAATTTTGAATATTTATTGACTAGTTTAGCTAATGTTTTTAATAATATATATATATTGTACTGTTTATTTATATATATATAATACAAATTGCTATTTAATATTATATATCATTTAAATAAAAAAGAGAGAACCCCGATCTTTAATATTTTTTTTGTAATATAATATTGTTTTAAGAAAAATGTATAGTGAAAAGTTTAATTATTTTATATATATATATATATATATATATATATATATATATATATATATATATATATATATATATATATATATATATATATATAATTTAACTAAAATAAATTCAATGTTGGAAAGTCAATACTCAATAATTGATTCAAATAGGGAAAGGAAATTTCAAAGGTAAAAGATTGCTATCAGAAATCTACTTTCTCTGATAGTAATTAAAATGGCAGAAATTCATAACGGGAAAAGAGACTTTGTAATAAAAACAATGAGAAATAATTAGGAAGTTTATAAAATAGAACAAAAGGAAAAAGGAATATGCAGTGAACATCTAAAAAGAATCAGGTGATATAAAAGGAGGTGACAGTTTTAAAAACTGTCTTTGTCTTGTTGTTCCAGAGAGTGTTGAGTAATTTGAAGTGCCCCCGTATTTTTTTTTAATAAAAAAAATTAAAATGTGTCCACTTAGATACTAACTAAATCAACTTTCCATGAGTGAGTAGAACTTTATCATTTGGTCGACACTTTCTTTGAGAAAAGTTACCTAGATCATCATCTGCTCTAACCTAAATACCCGGGATCGGAGATTTGGAAGGGAATTTAGCAATAAAAAGAAAACTGCTGCAGACTACTCATTGAAGGAATTGAACATCGGGTGATCAATGACTTGCTAAAATATCAACTTAATGGTGAGTTAATGGCTATAACTTTTACATAAAGCTTTATAAGCTTTCGAGATTTGAATGAAATGTTTATCTCATAATTTTTTGATCTAAAGATTTGCGAACTGAGTAGTGAATGAAACTGTTACTAATTGAAAATAAGACATTGTAAATCAGCTATTGCTTCAAAATTTGAATCAAATTGTTAAATTCATTATGCAATAATACTTTCCAATATTATAATTTTTTATCATAACTATTAAATACTCTGATATACCAGAATAAATCTTTATTAATATTAACATAACTTTCATTGTACATGTATAAAATTAATAATTATTATATTTTAAGTTTTAGTTTTAATTATTTAGATTCAAATTAGTGTATAAATTACTTCCTTTACTAAGTAGTAGATTTATTTTTTAATTAAGTCAAAGGGGAATATCTTCTAATACTTAATGGGAATTTTAATCCTGATCGTATAATTACTTACTTTATTTAGCATGATATGTTTGACGGAGAATCTAGGCTGAGTTGATCAGGAAATATAGTTATATTTTTTTAGGAAATAGAAATAAAATTTTCTTCTTTTTGCATAACTTGATCAACTAGTGCAAGTTATTGCATATAGAGGCCTAGCAAGACAGAAAACATTATAATGGTTTCCAACATGAGGCTTTGAGGCAGAAACCATAACCTGAGAAAATTTAAAAAATGGCAATAAAAGTGACAAGTTAATGTTCGTAGCCGTGAAAATAAATATGACCACATGTAGTGCATAAGAATCTAAAAAGTTATTGTGTATGATTACAAAAGTTGTTTTGAAGATATAAGATTTAAATAAGATTATATTGAAACAAAACAATAGAGTATAAATTAAATAATAAATAAAACCAATCAAAGGCTAGTAATGACCAGTAGAAGGTAGAGAGGGATGGGAGATGATAGGGGTGATAAAGAGAGAGGTGTCAGTAATAAATTTATTAGCAAACCAAAATAAAATATTGAACTTATATCGCAACTTGTAATTGATGAAATACATACTGATTTTTTGTTTACTATAGCAAAAAATAAGCAACATGGCCATATATGAAATAGAGAAGTCGTAAAAATATACAAAATATGGCAGGAAAGCGAGAAAGAATTAAAAGAGAGCATGGACCCTTAATAAAAAACTTATTAAGAATGCATGATGGAATTCACAAGTAGATATAAAAAGAAATGGCAGAGATGATCAGAGAATTGAAAGAAGAAATAAGGGTAGAGTTTAAAAAATGAAGAAGAGTTAAATAAAGGTAGTAGATGAGAAAATAGCGAAAGGAAGCTAGATCACATAAGTAATACAATTGAGATCCTATAAACAAGAAAAGCCAAGAGAGTTAAAATTCATAGAAAATAGAGAAAATATGGCTGAGGTAGTAAAACCCCTTTTTAAATTAAAATTTTCTATGAACAAGATGGAGAATCACAAATGGATCAATCTAAATAGCCTGCAGGGATACTTTACAATGAACCCTATGTTAGAAGACATTAAATAATGGTGGTAGTTAATCATTTACAAGGGAGGACACAAGATTTGTGGGAATCCTAGTTTAAGAAACTGAATACTTTTTACGCAGTATGGTCAAATATTGATCAAATGTTATTGGAATGAGGACCACCAAGGAGAGGAATTTAAAAATAAAGTGGTAAAAGAGAAATGCAGAGCAGATGGGCATATGTACCATTTTTTGAAGAAAATAAGTAGCACAACTACCAATACTGACAGAGTGGAAATTGACAGAGAAGCAGATTACTCAAGATTACGCAGTAAAAAATTCTCGATCCCGTAGGGCATCTGTTGATAAGCACCAGATGGAGATAGTACAGAGAGTGGCAGAATTACTTAGTACTTTTGAGAATGACAAGGCTGGAGAAGAGTCGAGTCCCTAAATACCCGAAACAAATACCGGAACACTGAAGGGTCGACTAACCAAAGACACTATAGCGTTTACTGGATAGTTCTGGAAATCAAAAGAAAACATGAGTCCCTAGCACTAAAAATAAAAAGGACAGGAATCCGTGCAAAATCATCATCAGAAAAAAAGTTTAGAAGTGCAAAAGTAAATACAAGGGAGAAGACCTTGACATAAAATGGTAGAGACTGGTGTGAGCAACACAGAGAGGGGGGTTCGAATCCTATCACCTCCACTGCCATCAAACAGTTATAGTGATAGATAACATTGAAAGGAAATAAATTGGGCCTGAATGACACCCTGCTTATCTCAGACCAGCCTCTAGGAGAAATGGAAAAAAAATAATAGACAACTTTTAAAATAGAATATTAAAATATGTATATATATATATTTACATGATTTACAGAAAGAAAAACACGATCGTGGCGATGTAGATGTAAGTCACAAGTATTTCACTGGGTAGGTGGTTACTTTAGAGGGGAAAAAGCATAGCCCCAAGTCCTTGTATGCAGTATATTAACATAAGACTGTCTTTATATGCCCATCAGTCTACTTCTAACAGGGATCCCGATAAAAGGGAGGGCGGACCAAGTTGCCGCGAGCCTATAAGACTCATATGAGCATTGCTCATATGTGCTTATAACTTGGGCTTCTATCATTACTATTACACTTAAGCAGAAAGCACACAGATGAATAGGGAATGTTTCTCATTCTCACCATGTTACACCCAAAAGTGGGTGTTAAAGCCGCATGTCACTTGTTGAATGAGTCTACGGTAAATATCAGCACACTAATATGATAAAAAAAACACGAATATGGACATAAAGACTTATGAAGAATAAAATTAGTTTAAACCCCTATTTTTATTCTTGTTCCCCTGCCCCAGTGGTATTGTACCATTTATTTATATATATGGTACAAATTGCTATTTAATATTATATATCATTTAAGTAAAAAAGAGAGAAGCCGATCTTTAATATTTTTTTTGTAATATAATATTGTTTTAAAAAAATGTACAGTGAAAGTTTAATTATTTATTTTTATATATATAATTTAACTAAAATAAATTCAATGTTGGAAAGTGCATACTGAATAATTGATTCAAATAGTGAAAGGAAATTTCAAAGGTAAAAGATTGCTATCAGAAATGACTTTCTGATAGTAATAAAAAATGGCAGAAATTCATAATGAGAAAAGAGACTTTGTAATAAAAACAATGAGAAATAATGTAGAAGTTTATAAAATAGAACAAAAGGAAAAAGAAATATGTGCAGAACTTCTAAAAAGAATCAGGTGATATAAAAGGAACTGACAGGATTGAAAAGTGTTTTGTCTTGTTGTTCCAGAGAGTGTTGAGCAATTTGAAGTGCCCTGTATTTTTTTTAATAAAAATAAATAAAATGTGTCTGCTTAGATACGAACTGAAATCACTTGCCATGAGTGAGTAGAACTCTATCATTTACTGACACTTTCTCTTGAGGGAAGTCACCTAGATCATCGTCTGGCTCTCCTAAATACCGATCGGAGATTTGGAAGGAATGAAACAATAAAAAGAAAACTGCTGCGAACTACCCATTGAAGGAATTGGACATCGGGTGATCAATGACCTGCTTAAATATCAACTTACCGGTGAGTTAATGGCCATAACTTTTACATAAAGCTTTATGAACTGAGATTTGAATGAAATGTTTATCCCATAATTTTTTGATCTAAAGATTAGCGAAGAACTGAGTAGTGAATGAAACTGTTACCATGGAAAAATAAGACACAAACTAGTTATTACTTCAATATTTGAATCAAATTGTTAAATTCATTATGCACAATACTTTCCAATATTATAATTTTTTTATCATAAATATCAAATGTTTGTCGGGCTAGAATAAATCTTTATTATTAACATAACTTTCATTGTACATGTATAAAATTAATAATTGTTATAATATTTAAGTTTTAGTTTTGATTATTTAGATTCAAATTAATGTATAAATTACCTTTACTAAGTAGATTTATTTTCTTAATTAAGTCAAAGGGGAATATCTTCTAATACTTAATGGAAATTTTAATCCCAATCGTATAATTACTACTTTACAAGTTATGATGTGTTTATGAAGAATCAGTGAGTCTAAGTGACTCTGGTGCCCTCATTTATAAATAAAAAACTGTTTCAGCTTGCAATTGTACTCGTAACAATTCTAGACCGAGTTGATCAGGAAATATAGTTATGTTTTTTTAGAAATAGAAATACAACTTTCTTCTTTTTTTGCATAACTTGATCAACTTGCACAAGTTATTGTGTATAGAGGCCTAGCAAGATGGAAAACATTATAATATATATATACTCACTTCTGGGAAAATATAATAATAATAAAATAGGACTAGCTCCGATAAATGGTTATGCTTGGCTAAAATACATCTAATCAATAATAAAGATATTCTATGTTACTGTCTATTATTTAACTAGCTATAACTAATAAGGAATAATAAAATGGTTTGGTTTAATAAAATTAAAAAATAAACTATTAATAAAATCATGAGACAATGAAGTGAGATACAAGGAGTAATTTGAATTACATTGAGCCAATATCCCACAGGATACAATCTCAATGGCATAAGAAAACTATCCCCCTATATTTTCAAATAATAAATAATATCATTTTTAGGACTTTAAAAATAATAATCAATTAAATATAATACTAATAAATAATTCCTAATCTCTTATTCAAAATAAACAATATAACTATAATAATCTCAGTTTTTTAAAACTAATTCTACACAACTTATAATCTTCTGTAGTCAAGTATGATAAGGGATTTTATATTACCCTCAACTACACCTAATTAATAATAATCATCATAAATAATAATAATCATCTTCAATGTATAATTCAATATTATTTACTTTCAATGTTATAGTCATTATCAATAATAATAATAATAATAATAATAATAATAATAATAATAATAATAATAATAATAATAATAATAATAATAATAATAATAATAATAATAATAATAATAATAATAATAATAATAATAATAATAATAATACGAGTGCGCATGCGCCAGCTGGTTTGATGATCGTAGATATCGGTAGGATATATTATATATTTCTAGTAATAATAAAATTAAAAATTTTTTTATTTAAAATAAACCGTATTGTCTCTAAGCAACCTAATATTCAGTATATATAGTTTTTTAAACTTAAGAAAACTCCTCCGACGAGGAATTTGTGTCCAAGCGGTTTTTTTTTACTTCAATATGGCGATCTCTTTGAATGCAGCAAGCATTTCTTATGCTGATGCAATCAAAGCATCCACTAAAAAAGGAGATTTTCCTCAGAACGTGGGAAAAAATCAAGCTCCAGTTTCAAGATTTCGTCATTCAACAATAAATGATCTAATGAAACTAGACGTGATTTCAGAATCTGACCCATTACCAGTTAACGTAATAGAAGAAGAGATCTGGACTAATGAAAGTCTATTAAAAATTTCTGAACGCTTTAATACGACCATCCCATGTGACCTGTTTATGTCGTTTAAACGTTTCTTTACTGACCGGTCTGTTATCCTTGCAATTACAGATATAAATTGTTCGCTGTATAGATTTCCTAAGGATTTGCTATACGAAGAATTAAGCACAAATAATTTATGGGATTCTATATTGCGCATAGCAGATCATCCAAATCCTCGCTATCTTGCTATTGAATTCTATAGCGAAGAACAAAAAAACAAATTTGATAAAACAATTAAAACGTTAGGGAAATATGCTTTAGTAAAAGTTAACCAATATAGAGAAAATTTTATTACCGGCACAATCAAAAATACGTACTTTAACTATACAATAAATGACCTCAATAAATTAATGCAACCGTTCGGAGTTGTTGTTGCCTTTCAACCTATATATTTAAAAGGAACTCCGATACCGATCTATGGAAACAGTTATCATTTTAAAGTTAAATTAAATCAAAATGTAAATCCAAATGATATTCCCACTCTTATAACCGATCACAAAGCGACGCTACTCTTAATAATTCATGGACTTAAACCGCAATGTTTTCACTGCAAACAACGAGGGCATATTATAAATGCATGCCCAAAACTTAAATGTAAACACTGTGATATGAGAGCAACCTCAAGTCATCAATGTGGAAATGCGCCAGTAAATTACACAGATTTCACTCCTCAACCGATAAATGAATCAACTACAATTTGCTATCAAAATAATCCAATTAATGACGATGTAACAGACGATCTATACATCACCAGAGAGAAATCAGTAAATGACGAAAGTGAATCAATTTTACCCGAAAATCAATCACGGAATGACGAGGATAAACCAGTGTTACAAGAAAATAGCCCATCTCAACAAGAATTATTAAAAAGTGATTGCCAAAATCACAAACAATCAAAAACACCCCTTAAAAAAACTTCGCAAGATATTATAGACTATCTAGTGCCTTGCTTGCCACCTACAGACCCAAAAATAAATGACACTGCCAACCAAAATCCAGGCAGACCGCAAAGCAAACGTAGAAAAAATGCAGCAGTGCCTATTGATCTTAGTGAAGATGATATGCCCCAGACATTAGATCATAAAAAAAAATAAAAAAAGCAAATATGAGTTCAACGGATACCGAGTTTGAATACACTTCAGATGAAGACCTTAGCACCAATAAAAAAGCAAATGTGCAAAAATTATCACAGGAGGGAGGAAGTAGAACCTCCAGACATAAAAATTCTTTGTCATAATTTGTGCAAGTTATCTAAACTATATAAAATTATAATCTAATTACTACATCAGGTGTGTTCTGTTTTATTGAGTGAAACTATAATGAATATAAAAATAGCGTCATTAAACATCCGTGGATTAAACTCACCGGGAAAAACTATCAATTAATAAAAATGGCTTGAAATTATACAACCTCATTTGCTAGGGTTACTCGAAACAAAAATTTATAATAAATCTCAGATTAATCCATCTAACTATCTTAATAATCAAGGATACTCAGCATTCTCCCAAGCATCATTTTCACCCTCAGCAGGAACAGGAGTAGTAGTAATGAAAACCTGCCCCTTCTATTCATTCAAAATAATGTATATAGATGCACACATATTAATTATAACACTATATGATAAAACAGTTACATTGAATGTATCATTTGTTTATTTACCTCCAAATCACACAGTAATTAATAAAGTCATTCAAATTATAAATTCCAAAATAGCATCCTCATCACATCCATTAATTTTACTTGGTGATTTCAACATCATACAATGAGTTTGTCACAAAATGGTTGCACTTACTAGCCATACCACTCATGAGTGGAGAAGGCTATCTCCCACAGAATTCAGTAACATTTAATAATGGCAGGTTTTCATCATTAATTGACCTGGTCTTCTACTCACCAGTATTACATCACATGATCAGCCTAACAACAAAAAACTCATCATTATCAGACCATTCTGCAATTATTGTTTCACTAAAGAATGATTTTATATACAGATCAATAACATCTATTGGAAACACAATTAGAGTGCTTCTTCCATGTCGAACCCCAGAATATTTATTCTCAGAAATATATATATATCTCTTCAAACTTCGAGACATTGAAATGGATCCAGTGCAAACATGGATTGCCTTTGTTAACATTATTTCATATACAATTGATGTCATAACAAGGGCTACCCCAGCCCCTTCAAGGCTTCTAGCTCTTATAGATGAAACACACAAAAGAATCAAAAACAGTACTACAAATAAACAAGGCTGTTCAAATGTGATTGCCCTGAAGAAACTTTATAAATCAGTCTCTGAAGAACTTAAAGAATACCTGGCAATTAAAAAAAGAAAACTCTTTTTGACACAGACACACACATGGTCCAGACACTATATTCACTGGGCACTGGGACAAAAGCCATCAACTCGCATACCGACAGCAATTAAAATACAAGAAGATATAATTTCTAGTTACAACATGTTGCTACCCCTCTACACACATTTCAAATCCAAACTTCAAGAGAAGAAAAAATTCAGCCCTGCGCCATTTTTTCTCAGTGAGCCAGAAGAAAATATAGTATTTACTCCCAAAGACTTTATACAAAAATTAGCATCAACCCCAAACTCCAGTCACCCAGGAATGCATGGTATACCTTGCTTTGTATTCAAGCATTTAGAAAATTTTACTGCTCAGTATCTGTGTAATCTAGCAAACTTTCTAACAAAAAAGATCCATCATATACATGGATTATACCCTATTTTACTAGTACCATTTATCAAAACACATGACAAAATAACCACACTAAACAATCTAAGGCCCATATCAATGAGCCCTCTGGGTATCAAACTGCTGGAGTCAATCATTAAAGACAAAATAGAACCCTATATCATACCTATACTATCTAAAATGCAGTTTGCTAAGAAAGGCTCATCTACAATGCAAGCAGCCTTTCTATTCAAAACAGTTATTGATTCTGTCAGAAATAATAAAAAATATAGTCCAGTTGTAATCCAACTGGATATAAAATCAGCATTTGATATGATTCCAATTGAACTCCTTGTTGAAGCATTAGCAGACACAACAATACCAAGATTCTTAATATATTTAGTAACCAATCTTCTATTAAGTCGAGAAATACATATTACACTTAATGGTAAGAATTTCCTGAGGCAGAGCTGTAACTGCTACCAGGCAGGTCCCCAGGTGGTGGATAGGGGAATGGCCCCCAGATATGGGGGTCTGCTGTGAATAAGCATTTAGGCAAATAAGCAGTCCTGAACCAACAGCGGCAATGTTAATAGGGTGTGGGGGATCATAAGGGTGGCTCCTTATGTTTCCAGCTAAATACCACATAAAACCCAATGATAACATTGTGCCAAGGCGAGTTTCTGGTGCCATACCCAGAGGCCATGGCCATGGTAATGGAGAAAGCAGCATTATCATTACTGGCCCAAGGCAGAAGATGAAGATATCGGATTGGCTTGGTTCCAGAGATCTACGGGCATGGATGTAGCATCTTTAATGGCCATAGCACTGCAAATACCTAGAAAGATGCTGGTTTCCCATCTGGGGTTGCCCATGATGGGTTGGTGGCAGCAAGGGCATGCGGCTATAAAACCAGGACCTTGCCACTCAAACTACATGATGTGGAAAAATTCAGATAGAGATCTTGCTAGGGCGTACCCTGTAAGCGACGCGTTGGGGCCTCGCCTGACTCCACTGAGAAGCGGACAAGGGCTACCATATCGTGAGCGGATACGGTTAAAGAAGATTGCTCAAAGGAAAAGGAGGTTGAGTAGTGAAGGAAGGATGAGGGGTTGTTCGGTCAGGTTGACTGTCGGTACTCTCAATGTTGGCACCATGACTGGGAAAGGTAGTGAGCTTGTGGACATGATGATAAGAAGAAAAGTGGACATTGTGGCAGTTCAGGAAACAAGGTGGAAAGGCCAAAAGGCAAGGGAACTGGGAAATGGCTTCAAGTTGTTCTATTGTGGTAGTGATTCTAAAAGAAATGGGGTTGGAATTATACTGAGCTCAAATTTGAAACATAGGGTATTGGAAGTTACTCGGTATAATGACAGGATTATCTCAATGAGAATTGACTTGGAGAGTTGTGTGATTACTGTGATTAGTGCATATGCTCCACAGTCAGGATGTGATGAGTATGAGAAAGATAAGTTTTGGGGTGAGATGGATGATATTTGGGGCTCAATTCAACAAACAGATAAGGTCTTCCTTTGTGGAGATTTGAATGGACATGTGGGCAGAGAAAATGGTGGGTTGGAAAGAATCCTGGGAAATCAGGGAATTGGGGAAAGAAATAAAGAGGGAGATAGAATAATTGATTTTGCTGTTTCAATGGATATGTCATTATTGAACACCTTCTTCAAGAAACCCCAAATCAAAAGATAACTTACATGAGTGGGGGAAGAGAATCCCAAATTGACTATATTATGTATAGACGAATTGACCTAAAAGATATACAGGATTGCAAGGTTATTCCAGTAGAAGTTATGGGTCAACAGCACAGACTTTTACTATGTCATGCTAATCTTACAGGAATTAAAATAAATCCTAGAAGAGGTATCATCAAGACCAAATGGTGGAAACTTGAGGTTGATGCCTACAGAAAGCAATTTGTTGATGAATTGATGAAGGTTGAAGACAAAGAAGAAGGGGAAGATCTTTGGACAAGTACTGCAAACAACATCTGTGTAATTGGGGATCAAGTTCTTGGCCAAACGTCGGGTGTGATAAAAGAGAATAAAGAGACTTGGTGGTGGAATGGAGAAGTGCAGAAAAAAATTGGGAATAAGAAAATAGCCAAAAAGGAGTGGGACAAAGATGGAGGGGAAAGTAGTAGGGTCAAATATAATATAGCAAAGAAAGAAGCAAAGAAAGCTGTTGCCAAAGCCAAGTTTGACGCATACTCAGATTTATATGAAAGTTTAGAGAAAGAAGAAGGAGTTAAGAAGATTTTGCGTATTGCAAAACAATGAGATAAGAGTGGTAAAGATACTTACCAAGCAAATAGAATAAAAGACTCTAACAATAAGGTGTTGTGTGGCAAGAATGAAATCATAGCTAGATGGCAGCAATATTATGAGCACCTACTAAATGAAGAAAACTTTCGGATTGACAAGGGATTTGGGACTCCAAATTTGGGCCCAGCTTTAAAGATCAGTAGGGAAGAAGTTAGACAAGCAGTCAGAAGAATGAAATGTGGGAAATCAGTGGGTCCAGATAACATCCCTGTAGAGGTATGGAAGGTAATGGGAGAAGAGGGAATCACCTTTCTGACCAAACTTTTTAATAACATCATGATCACGGAGAAAATGCCAGATGAATGGAGGAGAAGCATTTTGGTTCCAATCGGTAAGAATAAGGAAGATATTCTAGAATGTAGTAATTATCGAGGAATAAAGCTGATGAGCCACACAATGAAAATATGGGAGAGAATAATAGCAAATAGGCTACTGCAGGAAATAGACATCAGTGAAGAACAGTTTGGTTTTATTCCAGGTAGAGGAACCACAGATGCAATTTTTGCACTGCGGCAACTTATAGAAAAACATAGAGAAGTCAACCAAGAAATTGTTCTAATATTCATTGATTTGGAAAAAGCATTTGATAGAGTACCTAGAGATGAACTTTGGAGATGCCTAAGGAAAAAGCTGGTTCAGGAAAAATACATCTGCCTGATTCAAGATATGTATCAAGGCTGTCAAACCAGTGTGAGATGTAGTTCAGGAGAAACAGACTCATTTCAGGTGAAAGTGGGTGTGCATCAGGGATCAGCCCTGAGTCCCCTACTATTTAATATTGTTATTGATGTCCTAACAGAGGATATTCGCAGGGAAGCAACCTGGAACATGATGTATGCCGATGATATAGTGATTGCAACTCAAAACATCAAGGAAGCTCAGGATAGGATAGAAGAGTGGAGGAAAGCACTGGAGGAAGGAGGAATGAGAATTAGCAGAAATAAAACTGAAGTGCTCTTCTGTGGTAATGGTGGAGGAAGCATTTTGTTAGGGGGAAAGAAGTTGCCTGAGGCTGAAAATTTAAATATCTCGGGGCCTGGATGAATAAAGATGGATCACTGGATGGAGAAGTTGCTGGGAGAACTCAAGCTGGTTGGAATAATTGGAGAAGGGTCTCTGGGATACTCTGCGATAGGAGAAAGGTGCAAAGGTTGAAAGGAAAAGTATATAAAACTGTGGTGTGTCCGGCACTGATGTATGGTGCAGAAACATGGCCGATCACTAAGAAAATAGAAGACAAGCAATGTGTAACAGAAATGAGAATGCTTAGGTTTGCCTCGGGCCTCACTAGAAAGGACAAAGTGAAAAATGAAGTAATCGAGAAAATATGAGGGTGAGAATGATCAGTGAAAAAATGAAAAAATCAAGGTTGAGGTGGTTTGGTCATGTTAAGAGAAGGAGAAGAAATTACATTGGAAGGAAGATTTTGGAGATGGAACCACCGGGGAAAAGACCCAGGGATAGACCTAAGATCAGATGGATTGATCAAGTGAGAAAGGACTTGCAGGAGATGTCACTTACGGAGGAAAATGAACTTTAGATCGAGTAGCCTGGAGAAGATTGATCTGCACCAGTGACCCCACTTGATGTGGGATTTAATCCAAGCTGTAGCGAAGAAGAAGAAGTGGTAAGAATTCCCTATTTTGTACCGTACTGTTCCAATTCCACACAGGTTCACCACTAAGTGCTTCTTCTTTTTTTTTTTTTACTTTCTATATCCAAATCTCTTACTGAATATGATAGAAAAAGAATTATCAGGCATATACATACCTGGTCTAAAAGCAAACATCTCCTGTATTGCCTACATAGATGATGTCTCTATTTTTAACTTTCTAAAAAACAGATCCCAACTCTATTGAAAGATTCTTAATTCATACACTAATAAATACAAGCTGGAGTTTAACATGGATAAATCTTCTGCATGGTCAACATATACAGGACAATTTCACACACAACATTTTAAAGGAAAACTCAGCTCTCTTAGTGGGATTCCCCTTCTATTTGAGCAATCTAGAAATCGCACGACAAATACAAGACAAAATTAAAAAATAAAATGAAAATATAATTGATTCACTATCAAAATCTTACCTTTCACTGTATTCAAAAGTATCCCTGTTTAATCTATTAATTATAACTCGAATCACATAATATTCTCCAAATAATACTATACACTAAATCTTTTACTAGTAAAATAAACCCATTATGTAGAAAAGTTGCTGTGGGGAAAAAGATGTTGTCTGCTTCACTAAAACGTATTCAAGAACCTCTAATACAAAATGGTTTAGGACTACATTCAATACATATTTTTAACATTCAAAAGACATTAAATCTCATTTCTGCATGTACTTATTTATTTCCATACATGAAAGTGTTCTTCAAAGATTACCCCAACAGATAAACCACCACCAGAAACAATGGATATTGGAAACACTAATTCTTAACATTCCAAACATTATTTTTTCACCACCGCAAATTTAAGCCCAGGATGTATACCAGATAAACTGCTCTCCCTAAACTTGATAAAAAACCAATTTTAAACATTAATAATAGACAACTAACCCGAAAATTTAAATTCTGGTCATTAGAACCCAAATATTATGATTTTCTACTCAAATTAAATCTTGAAGCATTGCCAACATTACACTTTTGTAGATATAGAAGGCATTATGTAAATAGGGAAGACATATGCTGGTTGTGTCATAGAGAAACTGAGACACAAGAACATTTTCTTTTTACCTGCCCAGTATTTGATAATATTCGCTCATCCATACCATCATTGTACAAACAAAGAAATTGTGACATTCAAATCCTTTTACAATCATTTATTAAGGGTAGTTACCCACATATTCGAGCAAGTACTTTTATATTGTTTTCACTATGGTGTACAAGATGCTCCTTCATGTACAACAATAATCCAAGAAGACATCCAAACACATTCTGGAACAAAATGGAACAGCTCCGCTTAAGGGATGAAAAAATTGTATCCCAAAAGATGTACACAGCCACTTGGTCAATATTACAACAGCGCTCAAAATTATAGAAAAAAAAAAAAAAGACTAATAAAAAACAGAACTAAGAGCTTTACAAGTGCACAAAACTAATTGGATGTATATATTTTAAAGAAAATAATGTAAACTCAAATTTGTAAACCACATGCATATCCTTTGTCTTTGTTAACCCCCCCCCAATTACAATTTTCAACTTATTTATACTGACTTCAATTCATCTGCATGTGGTAAAATAGTTATAAATGTAACCTTTTCTTGTTATATTCAATAAAGTCCTTTTGAAAGATAATAATAATAATAATAATAATAATAATAATAATAACAATAATAA